>VZRN01005960.1:131271-147963 GCA_013397935.1 Dasyornis broadbenti | reverse complement strand
TGAAGCCCAGCCTGGGCAGAGAATCTCGTCTTCCCAAGCCAATGAAGCCTGGGCATTTTGCCCTAAAATCCTGAAGTTCAGCCTCTGTTGGGCTCTGCAACAAAGTTGCACGTCTTGGTGCTGGGGAAGATCCCCGCAGCCATTGCTCCAGGCCGAGTCCTTTGTGACGACATTGCCACCCTTTGCTCCCGTCCCAGACAACGGCCTTGTGACATCACAGCCTTTGGCGACAGCACGGCAGTTGACCAGTGTCCCCGGCCCGTCGCCACGGCCAGAGCCCAGGCAGGCGTCGGCTGGGAAGGACGGGTGGAGGCTTGCGCAGGTGGCAGCTGGTCCGTCAGAACAACCATGGTCGGCCAGCTGCTCTCCGGGCTGCTGCAGCTCGTGCAGCTGCTGCTCTGGGTGCAGCCAGCGGAGCCTTGCAGCCACCCTGCTGCTGTGGAGCCAGGGAACTGGGATGTGCTTCCCCAGGCCCTGGAAGAAGAGCAGATGGCGCCAATGAGGGACATCTGGTTGGTCCTGGAGGCGCTGCCTTGGATCTGCGCAGCTTTGGGCCTGCTGCTCAGGGCCACGAAGCTTGCCTGGGTCCTTGGCAAGTGGCTCTGGAGACGCTGGAGAGAGGTGAGCGAGGGGCTCAGGCAGGTGGGACGGTGCCAGGGGTTGGGAGCCGCCAAGGCCTTGGGCCAGGAGGCTGTGGGGCGAGGGCTGAGGGCGGCCCCCGTGGGGGAGCGGAGCTGGGCAGGCCCCGAGGGTGCTGGGCCCCTGGGGCAGCCCTTCGGCCAAGGCACGGAGGCCGAGCCGGGGCTGAGGCCATTGGCGGGCAGCAACGGGGCCCAGTGTGAGCCCCAGGCAGCCCCGGCCGAGGCGGCTGGGGCTCTTCTTGCTGCAGCCCGTGCACGGGACAGCCCAGGCAGGCCCCAGGCTCTCTTTGGCACCGGAGGCCAAAGGCAGCGCCGGAGGCAGGGCTCAGCCCCCGCAGGCCCCTCTGCCCCTTCTATCGGGCTCCCTGTGCTGTGTCTTGCAGGAGAAGAGCCAGAGCGCCTTGGCCTCTGCCTGCCCGTGCTGCCAGGGCCACGACTGCTCCACGGAGCTGCTGCAGCTGCTGCTGGAGAACCGTGCCCTGATGAGGCGCTGCCTGCGCCAGAGCTGCCGGCAGAGGCCAGTGCCCAAAGGGAAGAGGCGAAGACAACCTGGCACTGGGAAGAGGAGGAGACTCCGCTTCTCGCCTCTCCTCTGAGTCTCCAGCTCCAGCCGCTCTCTGGGCTCGCTGGACAGGGCAGGGAATGTATGACCAGTGCTGAGCCCGGGCACTGGGACATTCCCGCCCATAGCTGTTAGGAACCCCCATTTTTATGTAAGCATAGGAAGCCCTTTATTGTTAGGAAAAGCAGGATTCCCTGAAGTTTTCTCCATCCCCAGTTAAGTTTTTCAAAGAGTTCAAGTTTAGGTGTTTTTAGGCATAGGCTTCCCAGTAATGTTCTTAGCCCGTAGTTGAAGCTGGGAAGTGTAGTCTAGTTCAATAAAGTTCCTGTTTTCTATACACTGCTATCTTTTCTTGCTGTTACCTAGGAGTTGTGGGGACCCCATGATGAATGGTTTTGCACAAGGGCTTCAGAGGCCCAGTGACGTCAATCCTTTGTGTCAGAGCAGGATTTTTAAGAGTATTGAGGGCAGCTGGATCACTTGGTGGGCAATATTCTCTTGCCTCCATCTTCCAATGAAACTTATATTTGATCACTGGGGAGGCCCCAAAAGCCCGGGGAGGTGTCTGGCCTGCCCCAGATGGCACTTGCAGACCCCTGGTGGCCCCAGGGAATTGTCAGGAGCATCCCTGCTTTGCTCAGACACACACAAACAATTGCTGGACTGCAGAAACTGCCCCAGAAGCAGCCCAGGCGAACCAACATGGCATTTGCAGCCTCTCACCCCCCAGGTGCAGCCGAGGCCGACTGATCCTGGTAGCACCTTCATAATAAACTTCTTAAAGGATCTTAATGTCTCCAGTTTCCCCCTACAGACAGAACCCACAACGATTTCCTTGCTGATGCATCAAGGAACAACAGCGTGATTGTTTCAGCGTTGACAGTGGTGATGTTGGATGGACAAAGGTACGGTGCCTGTGATCACAGATCTCTGCAGGAAGTCTTGATGGAGCAGCCACAGCTCTTCCTGACAGGGTCATCTGTATCTCAGGGTGGATGGAGTTGAAAATCACCTACGAGTCAGGCTGATCTATGGATGTCTGAGGACATTTTGCAAAGCAGTTCACAGTTTTTCAGTTCTGACTGCCCAAGCTTGGAAAACACACAGACATGGACTCCGTATTGAGCGATACCCATGCACACGATTGAAAAAGTAATCAAAAGCAAGGAAAGAGCAATAAATCCTGAAAGAATAAATTCTGAAATGAAGTAGTTACATTAGGAAATAGGAGATTTAGAGGCTGTGTTTCTTATGCCAGAAAACAATGAGACAGCAAACCTTGAATAATTCACCAGCTCAAGAACCTATCAGCAAAGCCACTTGTTCAGGGGATCAAAGAAGGAAGGAAACATTCCCCTGCCCTGCTCTGAGTTACACTAATGATGAAATTCGTGGGGGAAAGCCAAAGCTATAAAATAAATAAAATAAAATAAATTCCACAGCTGAGGTAAACACTACACTGAGACTTTAAGTAAGTATGATTAATACTTACATATTAAAGTCAGGCAGCACAAAGGTGCTGCTGGAGGTGGGGTGGATGCAGCTTTGAGCTAAACAGTGACCCAGAGAGGAGCAGCCTCTCTGGTAGGAGCTCAGACTCCATCCATGAAGGATAAACTTTCCTCCCAGCCCACTTCCCATCTCTCGCAACCCACACCCAAAGGAAAATTCACCTCTGCTTATTCCCTGGACACGTGAATTCACCTCCATGGAAACACCTCCCCATTCCACAGTCCACACTCGAGGAATTGGGGTTTGTTTCTCCTCTTCATCAGTACAAAAGTGGAAATTTTCTTGGAAAGGAAAGAAAACTGGGAATGGGTGAGCCATCAGCTGGTGCTGCAGGCTTTGAGTACGGGTGGGCATCCCTGTCAGGTTCTCAACACATAAATAATCAGCTCCGTTCATCTTTCCCTCTGTTGATCCTTTCAGCCGCCTTGTTGCAGGTGAAATGGTGGTTGGGGATGTTTTTATTTATTTTTTCTGCAATATATATATTTTCATTCTTCAGGTTCTACTGTTCTTTCCCCAGATGTTTTGGAGGTTTTTTTAGCAGAGCTCAGCATTAAAGCTTCTATCACATGTTTTAAAGTCAAATTCTCACATCCTTGTGTTACACTACCTGGCAGATGGAGCTAAAACAATTTTTTCCCCTCTGGTGACAAGGAATTAGGCTTTGTGAGGAGCTGCTGCTTGGTGCAATTCCCATGGGGCAAACACTTGGGATCAGGCTCACCTGGCCTGCACTCACCAAGGGTTGGAGATGAAGATGCTCCAAGGGCTGCAGCCCCTCTGCTTTTATCTGGGCTGGGACACAAATGTGCTGTGGCAAACATGATCAAGTGAGGACACAAGTGAGTTTTAGCCTCATTTCTCTAATGCTTTTTAAACTAGGAATAAAAAAAAAAATCACAATGAGCAGACATTCTGCAGATTTTTCAAGCACAAAAATCAGAAACCACTCATCTGTGGCTGCCCTCTTGGGGGAAAAAGTGGGTAAAAATTCTCCAGGCTTCTTTTGCATCCCAGGAAAACCCTCATGTGAAGCCACAGTACATTTCAATATACTCTAAGTCAACTTTCACACATGGTGGGAAAAAAAATTTAAAAATGAGTGTGGTCATGATGGTGGAGAAAACACGACCTGTTTCTGCTGGGCTGTTCCCCAGCCTCCCTGTCAGATAAGATTTTAGCTTTACAAATAGCTTGAAAGAGTGGGAAGGGAATCTGCCAGATCGTTTGCTCAGAGAGGGGCTGGTGAAAAAAAAACCCCAAAACCAGGCAGGGTAGGAAGGGATGAGGTTTTGCTTTGGCTGGTTCATGGAATTTTACAGACACTTCATGCTCAGCTTTTTGCAACCACTTTTGCCTTTTACTTCCAAGTTGGGCACCAATTTTTGCTGTTCCAATCAGAGCCTCCCTTATTTCCCATCTGGGACATTCATTTTCACCTAAATTCTGTTTTCATGCCTGGGCTGCTGCCTTATCCACAGGATCTGAGGTTTCTGTTTGCTGATGAGGGCTGGCTCAGCTTGGAGACTTCTTGGTCATTGAAGAGTTTCATGAGCAAACTCCTTCCTTCTCACTTTATCTAGCATAAACCTCATCATTCCAGAGGTGAGGAAAGGAAAATAACCCCTCCCAGAAGGAGGAGAAATGGCCAGGGAGAAGCTGGGGGAAGTGAAGTGCTCTTTGTGCGGAGGAGCCTGGGGATGTCTGAAGGTCTGGGGAGAGAAAATACGCAGGAATGTCACATTGCCTGTAATTACAGTGCAGAGCCGCTCTCCCCGTTAATGGGCTGGCATTAGAGGAGAGCTTGGGTGCCTGGGATAAGCTGCAGCCCATGGATCAAACACCAGGGGTAATAAATCAACAGCTGCCCTTTGGTCGCTCAGCAGACGAGCAGGAGAGGCTGCTTAGGATGGAAAAACACCCCCGAGCAAGGAGATTTCCAGATCCATCTCTGTCTGTGTCTGACAGGTCAGGAGAGGAGATTGGCTTCTCATTTATATGCAGTGAAAAACAAAATTATCCTCCCACCCTCCATTAGCTCCCGCCAAAGCAAAGTGCCGTTTGACCCACCCAAAGCCAGCACTAAGTGCTGATTTCTCAAAATCTGCCTCATTCCTGGGGGTCCAACTTCGGATGGCACAGCACAGCTTTGTTTGAAGCCAGCACAGCTCTTCCAGTGAGCCTGGGAGCTGCAAATCCAGCTTATTGTCACCACAAGGCACGGGGGATCCAAAACCCATTGTTTTCTCATCAAATATCCCGAGTTGGAAGGGATCCATAATGGATGGTTTGGTGTGTTTTTCACCAACGTTTTGGCTCCTTGGACTGGATGAGCTTTAAGGTGCCTTCCCAGCCAAACCATTCCACGATTCTGTGACTGACGTTTGGGGCTCCAGTGGGAGCTGTGTTGGAGCACAGGAGCATCTCCCTGCAAGCACCGCGAGAAGCAGCACAAGGAGCAGCAGCCACTCCACCAAGCCCAGGTGCTACCTAGCTCTGAGCAGGTTTTGTACCACGAGAGGGTTGGCATGGAGGGGTTTTTCTGGAGCTCTTTCAGATCTGCTGGCGAGAGGGAAATGCAGAGCACATCTCTCACCTGGCAGGTCCAAGTGACTTGAATGCTTTGCTGAGCACAACAGAGCAGTGCCAGTTACAGTCCAGGGTGAAAACACATTTTCATCCATCACACATTCCCTTTGGGTGGCAAACAGCCAACATTTGGGACAGCTGGAAGGCTGGGAAGGACCCACAAGCCAGGGCCAGACAAGGCAACTTCTTAGTCCCTTGGTTTTACCAAACAGGATGTTAAAGGTACGGAAAACACTCCTGTTCTCAGAGCAGCTGCGGGGCACCCCCAGCTCCAGGGCACCCCCAGTTCTCCTGCCACAGACCCACAGGGGATGCCCCACAGGGTGGGTGGAGATGCCCCTGGGCTGGGAGGTGCAAGGGCTGAGCCTTCACCCTCAGGGCAAAGCCACGTGTTCCTTGAAGTGACTGCAAATGTGTTTTGGCGAAGAGCAAAGGAGATCTTCCAGCTTCCCCCTGGAAATTCTGGGGACCAACCCGAGCTGACAAAGCCCTGCGCCCTGCGGTGATTCCACCTCGGCTTAACCCTGACCCTGCCCAGCTTAATGATAATTAAGCTAAATGACAATTAGCGGTGTTTTCACCTGGAGGGGGACAGCAGGGTCACCTTCCACTGTCCCAGGCTGCTCCAAGCCCTGTCCAGCCTGGCCTTGGACACTTCCAGGATCCAGGGGCAGCCACAGCTGCTCTGGGCACCCTGTGCCAGGGCCTCCCCACCCTCCCAGGGAACAATTCCTTCCCAATATCCCATCTGTCCCCGCCCTCTGGCAGTGGGAAGCCATTCCCTGTGTCCTGTCCCTCCATCCCTTGTCCCCAGTCCCTCTCCAGCTCTCCTGGAGCCCCTTTAGTCCCTGCCAGGGGCTCTGAGCTCTCCCTGGAGCCTTCTCTTCTCCAGGTGAACACCCCCAGATCTCCCAGCCTGGCTCCAGAGGGGCTCCAGCACTTGGAGCATCCCCGTGGCCTCCTCTGGGCCTGCTCCAACAACTCCAGCCAGGTTTTTCTTGTGCTGGGGCCCCAGAGTTGGTAAGAAGAAGCTACAGCCAGACTCCTACCAGGCAGGGAGGAAATAAAAGGTGGATCCCTTTATCTGTTCCTTGAATTCCCAGTTGTATCAACCTCGAGCTGGAATACGGATGCTGCTCTGCCTGCCAAGGCTTTCCATATGGAAGAGGGGAAGCCATGAGGACGGGGACAAAGCGCCCAGCCCCAGGGCAGGATGTAAATAAGGGATGAATTTCAGAGAAGTTCTTGATCTTATCATTTAAGCCTTCCGGCTTGAATTAGAGAGAATCCACAGGGAAACTGAAGAGACCTGGTCAGCTTTGAATCCAGGCTTGCATCCCAAGTGCCTGGGGCTGCTGGAGGGACGGCAGCTGCTGGAGGCTCTGAGCAAGTGCCAAATCCGATAGTGCCTTTCTGAGCTGGGACCACTCATTGATCACGGGAATGTGGCAATGTGGTGAAACAGCGGCTGGGGAGTGACCTTTGCTGGGTGATGGAGTGGGGTCCCTGGCTGTCATCGCCCCAGGGGATGGAAACGAGCTGGAAATGGGATGGAAACGGGATGGAATTGGATGCTCCCGTTCTGCAAACACCGGGCAAAACCCCAAGCTCAGAGCTCCAGGTCTCCTCCAACCCCTGCAAGGTGCTGGCTGGGGCCACCCTCCAGGGCACTTTGTGGGGGGTGACTTGCAAACCTTTTCTCTCAAAACAGCATCTCCCTGTCCCTCCAAAGTCCTTCGTTGCTCAGGATCTCTGGAAAGCAGTGTTTTTCAGGAATAAATGTCCAAGTAGATGACTCCTTACAAAATCCCCCACCTGATCATTCCTGGGTAGGCTGCCAGTGGTGTTGGGCTGATTTCTGGCTGTGGACAAGCCATCAGTCCCTTTATAATCGCATCGGAACAGACCGTGACCATCAAGGAAACGCTCAAGCACACAACGGCGCATTAAACATTACATTTCTCCTGGGCTTTACAGAGAGAAATCCCAAAGCAGGAATCTCCCGGAGCTGGGTTGTGACAGTCCTGCCCCACGGAGGTGCCGGAGTGACTCGGTGTCCCCCAGATGGGGATTTTGGTTTTGCTTTGCCTCAGAGCTCAGATTCACCCCGAATCTCTGCCCTCAAGACAGAGGAGCCTGGGTAGAGCTCGGGGTCGTTTCTCTCCTGCACCAGAGAGGTTCAAATAAGAAACAGATTTTGTTGGGATGCAGCGAACAGCTTCCCAGAAGAGGAAATTCCAGGGCAAACACCTCCACGCTCCCAAGGGTCTGCACCTCACTGGGTTAGCAGCGATTTCTAACAGCACCATCTGCTGATGTCACGAATACTTAAAATACTTTGTTTTTTGTGATTTTCAGCAGCCTTTGGTGCCTCTGATCCCCCAGTGTGGCAGCACCGGAGATGGCTCAGCCGCAGGGAGCCGTGTCCCTCCTCCTGCTGCTTCCTGGGCATTCACAGGCGGATGGATTTCTCTACCTGGTAACGCTCCCACAGCCTTTTCTGGGAAGTTGCTGAATAATTGGGAGACGGGATGTGTTGATGAGTGTTTCTGTTCTGCGAATTGCTTCTGGATGGGGAGCAAAGCACCTTGATTAGCAGAGCCTGCAGTAATAGGCACGGATGAATTCCCGCATCAATAATGCATGGATGCAGCGCGAGGTGCCTTCAGGAGGTGTTGCTGCCGTGCTTGGGGAAGGGATGGAGCCCTGTGGGGTTTGGTGCCTGTCCCCGGGTGACCCTGGCTTTTCTCCCAGGGAACAAGTGACAGGGTCAGAGGAAACGGCCTCCAGTTGAGAAGGTTTAGGGTGGATACTGGGAAAATTCCTTCATTGAAAGAGTGGTCAGGCCCTGGCAGAGCTTCCCAGAGCAGTGGTGGAGTCCCCATCCCTGGAAGGGCTCAAAAGCCATGTGGATGTGGCACCTGGGGCCATGGGTTTGTGGTGGACCTGGACTCAATGATCCCAGAGGGCTTTTCCAACCTAAACAATTCCATGGTTCTACCTCGCAGGACAGTGGAGGATGCTCTTCTCTCCCTGAGCACCCCTGCAGCTCTCAGGAAGCCCAAGAAGCACCAACACCTTCAACACCTGAGACCATTCCAGGACAATTTTCCCAGCTGCAATGGTGAACACCACCTTTAATAAATAAATGTGCCAGTCGTGTGTCCTCAGTGACAGCTGTGTCCCAAGCCCACCCCAGCAGGACAGCAGCTCTTGGGGAGTGGGGTGCTGCCCCAGCCCCTCTTCCCATGGCTCCAGCCGGCTCTGCAGGACCCCATGGATTGGGATCCAGCCCCAGCTGAGCCACGAGTGCTGCAGTCGCTATGGAGACCCCGCCTGAAATGCATCAAAATGGAGAGGAACAGCTCATTCCTCATGTCCCCATTCATGGGATCAGGGAGAAAATCCCATCCAGATGGACCACACCGGGACAAGAACGTCTGGAGTTTTGTGATTCCTCTCCAGGGAATGGCATCCACATGCTGCAGCCCTGGGCTGTCCTCCAAATCCAGCATACTCATGGGATGAGCCCACTCCCTGCTCCTGCTGGCGTTAGATGGATTCACTCAGGGAGGTCTGTGGGGTGAAGATGTGCAGTGTGTGGGGCTGGGAAGAGGGATGTGGCTGGAATCATCCTCCATGAGTGCCCCAGGCCTGTGTTATGGAATCATGGAGTGGTTCGGGTTGAAAGGGACTTTAATGCTCATCCCATCCCACCCCCTGTCATGGGACACCTTCCACTATCCCAGGCTGCTCCAAGCCCTGTCCAACCTGGCCTTGGACACTTCCAGGGATGCAGGGGCAGCCACAGCTGCTCTGGGCAACCTCCCCACCCTCCCAGGGAACAATTCCTTCCCAATATCCCATCCATCCCTGCCCTCTGGCAGTGGGAAGCCATTCCCTGAGTCCTGTCCCTCCATCCCTTGTCTGAAGTCCATAACCTGTTAATGAGCAAAACCCCTGTTGTTGGCTCATGCTGAAGGAGGCACCTGAGGGCTCATTTTCCCCCAAACCAGCAAATGCTTGCCCTGGGCTGCTCCACTGAGGGGTTTTTTGTCACTTGGAATAAGCAGACACCTCTGACATCACTGGAGCAGCAGCTGTGACTCCTCATCCATCTGACTCCTGTGTCTGCTCCCAGCCCACTGCAGCAGTTTCAAAGCAAACATCAAATTTTTGTGAAATAAATGTGTTTTCTGGTGCATTGAACCAGTTTGGGGGTATGAACCCCATCCTGCTGTGGGACAGGGTCAGCACTAGCATTCCAGCATGGAGGAAGGGCTGCACTGCCGCTAAACTGGGGGACCCCAGGGGAATCTCCCCTGCTCCACTGATGGGAAAACCATTCCCCAGCCCTGCCTGGGGCCGTGCCTGAGCCCCTCCCTGCCCACTGCCAGCACTTGGGCCGGGGGCGAGAGGTGTGAGCAGGGCCACCAGGCTTGTCCCTGCCCTAGAAGTTCCCGTGGCAGGAAGATGGGAGCCATGGGTGTCACGGGCCGTGTCCCTGTGCTGGGCCCTGCACTGTCCCCAGGGCCTCCTGGTGCCCAGGGGAGGGTGGTCCCCGCAGTCCACCCTGCCTGCACAGGGGCCAGCACCAGGGGACAGCCAGAGGGACACCGAGCCTGGCAGGGGAGGGACCCCCGTGACTCCCTGGGGCTGCTGGGGGAATGGGGGCTCTGGGAGAGGCTGAGGGGGTTTGGATCCTTGATCTAAAGTTTGAGGGCTGGACCCCCATTCCTAAGATCCCCATGTGATGGAACTGGGGACCCTCAGTGGGGCTGGACCTGGACCTGGCCCCCCATCCCTGTCCTTGTGTGATTCCACCAGAGACTCCTCAAAGGGCCAGACCTGGACACGGACCCCGATTCCATCCTCATGTGACTCAGCTGGGGACCCCCAGCTTGGCTGGACCTGGCCTCGCATCCCCTTGTGGCCCAGCCAGGGCCCCCGGGAGGGCTGGACCTGGTGCCCCATCCCGACCCCCGTGTGATGCCCGGGGGGCTCCGTGGGTCCGTGTTGGAGCTCCGCGGGCGCGGGGGCAGCGGCGCCGGGACCCCTCGAGTCCCAGCGAGCCCCGGGAGGCGGCGCCGCCCCCGAACTCCCCCGTAAGCCCCCCCAAAGCCCCCTCCCGTCGGGGCACGGCGCTGGCGGGAGGCGGCTCCGCCGCAGACGCCGCTCGATCGCCGCCGAGTTCATCTCGCGGAGCCGGGGCTGCCCGTGACACCGGGAACACCGGGAGCACCGGGAATACCGTGAACACTGGGAGCAGTGGAGCTGCAGGGTTGACAGAAACACCGGAGTACCAGGAATACCGGGAACATTGGCAACAACGGGAACACTGGGGCTGCCGGTAACACCGGTACACCGGGGCACCGGGACTGCCGGTAACACCGGGACACCGGGACTGCCGGTAACACGGGACACCGGTCCCGCGGAGCCGGGTAAGCGGGCAGAGGAGGCGGCGCAGCCCCGGCGGAGCCCCGGGACCGCCTCAGGCACCGAGCGGGACTGGCTGGGAACTCCCGGGGTGGGGGGTGGGTGGACAACCCGGGGGATCCGTGCTGGAATTGGGGTCGTGCAGCCTGGAGCGATGGGGAGCCCCGGGAGGAGCGAGGAGCCCCGGGGGTGACTGAGCTGCTCCTCCCCTCGGCTGGGCTGTGAGGGGTCTCTGCGAGCAGGATCGGGGCGGGAGGTGATGGGATGCATCTGGTTTGGGGGTCCCAGCCCGGCTGTCCGGTCCCAGGGGATCCCCAGAGACGCCTCGCCGCCTCCTGTCCCCGCAGCCCCGTCCCAGGTCACCCATGGGTGGCAGCCACCTGCCAGGTGACAGCGGTGGCACTGGGGCTGTCACGATGGCGTTTGCTCCCCTCGGGGCTGGCAGCGGTGGGCAGAAGCTGACCAGGTTCATCCAAGACTTGTGATCCAGTCACACCCTGGCTGCTCTGCCTGGTGTTTCCGGAGGTTTTAGCTCCATCGGGGAAGTGATCCGCGCCTGTGGCAGCCCAGGTCGTGCCCAGGATCTTCTTTGCTGCTTTGGGAAGCACATCTCTGCCTCCACCGGGTGTGGGTAGCTGGCAGAGCCGAGCCGTCCCCATTCCTCCACCTTTCACCAGGATCTGGGACACACCCCGGCACTGCGAGCGCTGGTCAGGCTGGGAGCAGCCATGAGGGACACGCTTGGAGCTGGATCCCTGCGGAGCCTCGTCCGCGTCGCCTGGATGTGCCTCTTCTCCTCTGTGCCGGTGAGGGCCCGGCTGGGGCCGGGGGGCAGCGGGGTTGGCACCGCCGGGCTCTGACCCCTGCGCGGGGGCTCCATCCCGGCTCCTCCCTGGGTTCCTGCCCATCCCGAGGGTGTGGCTGCAGCTCATAGGGGCAATCAAGGTGCTGGGGCAGGAGGCTCTGACCCGGTTCTGCGCTTGCAGCACGGCGGGGCCAAGGTGCTGGAGAAGACCTTCGAGGAGTGGCTGCGGTACCGTGACGAGTGCCTGAGGAGGATGGCGAGCGAGCCCTACCCGGCAGGTAGCCGGCCGTGCCCAGCTCGGGGTCAGGCAAGGGGCACACAGAGCCAGGGCTGGGCTTTATCCCTTCCCCAGCATCCTGTGCTCACCTCCAGAGGAATGAGTGGGAGGACTGGCGAGGATCTCCACATCTCGGGGCTGGGGATGCCCTGGGGGGCCGAGGCTGGTGTGGGGCACCTGGGGCCATTTCAGAGTGGCCCCAGCCCCCTTGGAGGTGCTGGGATGGCAGGGCTGGCTGTGGCCGTGCCACCATTGGCTTTCCCCGTCCCTGCCCTTGGAAGGGCTGTTCTGCAACAGGACATTCGACATGTACGCCTGCTGGCCCGACGGGAGCCCCGGCACCGCCGTCAACGTCTCCTGCCCCTTCTACCTGCCCTGGTTCGAGAAAGGTGAGGATGCCCTCCTGCCAGCCTGGAGCTGGGAGCCAGGGCTGAGCCCTGCTGGGGGTGGAGAGGCTCTCAGGGCTCCCCTCCCGCTGACTGATGGGTGCAGAGGGACCCATGGGCACATCTGGGGTAAAGGGACACCTGGGGCTTAGAGCCAGCTCGTGCCCTGCTCGTGCCTGCCCTGGCACAGGATCTTTGGGACGGAGCAGGGTCAGATCCACCACCTCAGGAGAGGGGCTCGGGGGAGCCTGAGGAACTGTGCTGGTTCTCGGTGCCCGCAGTGAAACACGGGCTGGTGAGCCGCAGGTGTGGCACCGACGGCCAGTGGGTGACAGTGAACGGCAGCCAGCCCTGGAGGGACTACTCCCAGTGCGAGGACGAGCTGGAGGTCACTGCTGAGGAGGTGGGACTCCGGCTGGGAGCCCGGGGATGGGCAGGGCGGGCATGCACGCACCTGGGCTCACTGGCCCTGTGCTCACTGCAGGAAGGCGCCCGCCGGCTCATGCTGAGCTTCAAGGTGCTCTACACCGTGGGCTACTCGCTGTCCCTGCTCACGCTCATCTCCGCCCTGCTCGTCCTCACCGTGTGCAGGTAGGGCCCGGCCCCGCCCCTGCCCCTGCCCGCCCAGCTGGCCCCGCCTGAGCCGCGGCTCCCGCAGGAACCTGCGCTGCACCAGGAATTACATCCACGCCAACCTGTTCGCCTCCTTCGGCCTGCGGGCCACCTCGGTGATGGTGAAGGACGCGCTGCTGGAGCGGCGCTGGGGCGTGGAGCTGCTGCAGGTGGCGGACTGGGAGGCTCTGCTGAGCCACGAGGCAAGCGCTGGGCTACTGCCAGGGTGGGGACTCTCGCCCGGGGCAAGGGGCTGAAGGGGTCAGTGCCCACACAGCCCCAGGCACCCGTGGGGGAGTTCTTGGGGTGCCAGTGCTGCCCATGCCCCCGATGGGTGAGGCCTGGAGGTGCTCATACTGCCCGTGCCTGCTCAGGCTCAGCTCTTGGGGTGCCCGTGCCCGTGTGGCTGAGCTCCTGGGGTGTATGGGCACCCACATGGGAGCTCTCAGGGCACCTGTGCCGCTCTGGGGGAGCTCTCAGGGTGCTTGAGGTGCCCATATAACATCACACACCTGATGGGTGGGAGTCTGGGGTGCCTGCATCTCTCTGGGTGAGTTCTTGGGGTGGCCATGCCCCCGTGGGTGAGCACTTGGGGTGCCTGCACAACGCCATGAGCTCTTGGGGTGCCTGTGCAGCCTCTTGGTGAGCTCTCAGGGTGCTTGGGGTGCCTGTGCAGCACCACACACCTGGTGGAGGAGCTCCTGGGGTGGCTGGTGCCTGTGGGGGAGCCGTGGGGGTGCCCCGTGGGCACAGGCAGCCCCACAGCAGCTCTCCCGTGGCAGGCAGCACTGGGGTGCCGTGCAGCGCAGGTGCTGATGCAGTACTGCATCCTGGCCAACCACTACTGGTTCCTGGTGGAAGCTGTCTACCTCTACAAGCTGCTCATCGGGGCTGTGTTCTCGGAGAAGAATTACTACAGGCTCTACCTTTACCTGGGCTGGGGTAGGGGCCACCCGGGCGCGTGGTGGGGACGGGGACAGTGCCTGGTGTCGGGGGCACCGCGGCGCCAGGTGGCCTGGGAGGGTGTGGGGTGGGGGCTCTGCCGACCCTGGGTGTCCCCACGGTGCCCCCCCAGCCCGGGGGTGGCTTCTCAGCTCAGGAGGGTGCTTGGTTTTACAGGGTTTGCTGTGTGACTTGCAGGGACCCCCGTGGTGTTCGTGGTGCCCTGGATGGCGGCCAAGTACCTGAAGGAGAACGCGGAGTGAGTGGGGAGGGATGGAGGGATGGGTGGAGGGCGGGATGGATGGATGGAGGGATGGATGGATGGAGGGATGGATGGATGGAGGGATGGATGGATGGAGGGATGGATGGAGGGAGGGATGGATGGATGGATGGAGGGATGGATGGAGGGAGGGATGGATGGATGGATGGAGGGATGGATGGATGGAGGGATGGATGGATGGAGGGATGGATGCATGAGGGTTCTGCTGAGATGCTGAGCCCCAGGCTGGGCCTGGGACACTGAGGGTCCCTGAGCCCCCAGGTGAGGGGGGCTCTTGGGTGGCCCTGCCCCCAGCATGGGGTGATGGTGTCTCTGTGTCTCGTGGAAGGTGCTGGGCGCTGAACGAGAACATGGCTTACTGGTGGATCATCCGCATCCCCATCCTGCTCGCCTCCCTGGTAAGGAACAGCTGCCAGCCTCCTGTTTTGGGATAGCAGCAGCTCTGCCCCTGGCTGCTGGCCCTGGGCAGGGCTGGGATCCCCAGGGAAGCTCCCAGCAGAGGCCAGCAGGGAGAGCTGGCCTTCATGGATCAGCCAAATGCACAGGGGTTTGGTTTTTCAACAGCAATTTGCTGACCCCTGGGTGCCAGGGGTCTGTGAAAGAGGCTGGGGTGCTGAACCCCAAAGAAGGGGGCTGGGGGTGGCCCCTGCTGCTTCCTAGCTGGGATTTTGGGATGGCAGGAGGGGACGAAGGGCAGCAGAGCCTTGGCAGCACAGAGGGTGCCATCTCCCGCAGGGTGGGTGTCCCAGCCAGGGCTCTGTGTGTCCCTGCCCTGTCTCCCCCTCCCAGATCAACCTGCTCATCTTCATGCGGATCCTCAAGGTGATCCTGGCCAAGCTCCGGGCCAACCAGAAGGGCTACGCCGACTACAAGCTGAGGTGGGCCGGGAGAGGGGCACGGATGGTCTGGGATAACAGGATAACGCCACCTCCACACCCACCCCGTGCCTCTCCTCTGCCCTGCACACCCTTAAACGACCAGCCTGGGGTTAACTGGGAGATTTAGGGTTCCCTTACTCTCCTCCAGGCTGGCCAAAGCCACCCTCACCCTCATCCCCCTCTTTGGGATCCACGAGGTTGTTTTCATCTTTGCCACCGACGAGCAAACCACGGGCATCCTGCGCTACGTCAAGGTGTTCTTCACCCTCTTCCTCAACTCCTTCCAGGTGAGGTGGGAGTGAAGCAAGTCCTGGCTCTGGACTCGTTCCACTCTGGACTCCCCAACACCATGGAGCAAGGAGCAGGGAGCTCCCTGTGCCAGCTCACCCTCCCTGTGGTGCCTCCATGGGAAGGGGGGCAGCGCCTCTCCCACCCTCTGCCCTCGAGTGTGGGGTGGAGCCATGGGAACCTCAGCCCTAAAAGCAGCCAGAGGTGGCCTGGGGGGAGCCTGAGCCCATCCCAGCCCCAGGAGAGGGGTGGCAGGGGGGCTCACTCCTGGCTCTCCCTGCAGGGCTTCCTGGTGGCTGTGCTGTACTGCTTTGCCAACAAGGAGGTGGGTCCGGGTCCCTGTCCCTGCCAGGGCACCTCCTGCCTGGCTTTCTCACCCTGTCCTGTACCTGAGCCAGGGATAAGCCCCTGCTCCCTCCCCTCCCTGGCAGGTGAAGTCTGAGATGAAGAAGAAGTGGCAGCTCTGGAAGCTCGACCACCCAGTGCTCTGCTGTGCCCAGTGAGGTGGTGACCAGGCAGGCGGAGGGGCTGCTGGCCACGATGGCCACGGGGCCTGGCTGGAGGGCAGGGGCTGCAGGGAGCTGTGCTGGGCAGTGCCCAGCCTGGCTGGGAGCACACTGGAGCTGCTGAAGGAGCACCCCTGCTGTGACCCGAGGGGGAGGTGGCACCCGTGGCTCCTGCCAGGCCTGGCTGTCCCCTCAGCAGGGCCCGGGGGCTGTGCAGCAGCAGAACCCAGCAGCCTCTCCCAGGGCACCTTCCTGACAGGAACTCCTGAACACCCACACCTGCCTGGGCACCTGTGGGGTCACAGCAGCCGAGGGAGCCTGGATCCCTCAGCAGGGGAATGGGAGGAGCTGCTCAGCCTGGATCTGCTGCCCAAACCCTGCACCCTGGGCCACACCACATCCAGGGCTTCTCTGTGCTACAGCAGGAGCATCTCACCCGCACCCTGACAGCCCCCAGACACCCACACCACCCTGTGAAGCTCTTCACAGCCACGTGCTGCTCCTGCACCTCCTCCCCACCCTCATCACCCACACAGAACAGCAGCACCCGTCCCCTCCTCGCTGCTCTCCAGCTGCACAAAGCCCCTGGTAACCCCTCACCATCGGGAGAGCCAAGGATGCAGCCTCAAAATCACTTGGGAGCGAAGGATTTGAGAGCAGCAGCTCAGTGGAGCCAAGCCTGACCTCCCACATCCCAGGTCCAGCACCCAGCCCAGCCACCTCCTCCTCTGTGGAGGAAAAGTTGGATTTCCAGGCCTGGCAGGAGCTCAGGAACCATTTTGCTGGCCAAAGGCTGAGATCCTGGGAGTTTGCTTTCCAGTGGGTGCCAAAGCATCAGCCCCCACTGGCCCAGCAGCCAGTGGATGCCGTCAAGCACCAGAGGCAGCGTGGTTTGAGCAGGGCTGTCCGAGCCTGGTGCCAGCTCCTGGCCTGGCCCTGAGCTCCCCTGGAGGAGCCCAGAGCAGCTGGAGCCCCCCC
>VZRN01005960.1:102354-131259 GCA_013397935.1 Dasyornis broadbenti | reverse complement strand
GGCCCCCCCCCCCCCCCACCGAGCCCCTCGCTCTGCCCCTCAGCAGCAGCACAGGCACGCTGCCATGGCTTGTTCCAAACATTTTCCTTCCTCTGCCGTGCACAAAAGTCCCCTCCAGGCTGGAGGAAGCAGCTGGGATTCTCCAGGAGATGTCCATGGACACAGGAAGGTCTCCAGCTCCTGCCCCTTCCTTGCCAGGCTAGGGGAGCCTCACGGAGGGGCTGCCTGGAGCACACCAGGCAGGGGCTGCACCAGGCTGAGCTCCAGGCTGGAGTCACAGAGGAGCTGTGCTGTAACCCTACAAGACCATTTTACACATTAACTCTCTTTTCAGATGTAAATAAATATTTATTTTTCAGCAAGCAGAGCCTGCTACTTCTGTCTGCTCCAGGGGAGGGGAACAGCTCGTGGGCACAGACAGCAGAATCCCAGGATGGTTTGGTGTGGAAGGACCTTAAAGCCCATCCAGTGCCACCCCCTGCCACAGATAGGGACACCTTCCACTGTCCCAGGCTGCTCCAAGCCCCCTCCAGCCTGGCCTTGGACACTTCCAGGGATCCAGGGGCAGCCACAGCTGCTCTGGGCACCCTGTGCCAGGGCCTCCCCACCCTCCCAGGGAACAATTCCTTCCCAATATCCCATCTGTCCCTGCCCTCTGGCAGTGGGAAGCCATTCCCTGTCCCCAGTCCCTCTCCAGCTCTCATGGAGCCCCTTCAGGCCCTGGCAGGGGCTCTGAGCTCTCCCTGGAGCCTTCTCTTCTCCAGGTGAGCACCCCCAGCTCTCCCAGCTTGGCTCCAGCAGCTTCACAGTTGCAGATTTGCTGCTCCTTGCTGGGCTCCCACTGGATTCCCACATCACCCACCTGGACAATGCTCCCAGGGTGGCACCAGGCAGGGCTGGGATGAGGCAGCTCCCAGCCCCTGCATCAGCACCCTCGTGTGAGAGGAAGCTGGAAAGCACTGACTGCATTTCTGCTTGTCCAGCCACGACTCAGGGAGCTCATTCACGATGCCCCAGCTCCCCCCAGAGACACCCACACACCACGCACAGGTTCTCAGGTTTTATTCATTTCTCCAAGTCAGCAAATGCTACTTTTCCTCGGACATCTCACCTTAGGGCAGCACTAGCCTCCTGCTGCCTGCACAGCCACTCTGGCTGCAAGGAATGCTGGTTCAGAGCCTGCAGTTAAGGAATTGCCACCTCACAGATACACTGTTGTAGAAAATCCTCTCCCTGCTGCCGCCTCATCTGCTCTCACACCCCTTAAAGCCTTTTCACCTGGGCTCCTGCAGCACCTGCTTGGGGCCTGTCCTTTTCCTTCACACACCCATTGCCACCTCTCCCACTTTTCCCAGTCCCCAGGCATTCTAATCTGTTGCACAGATCATCTTAAGCCCCCATTTTATTACTTTATTCCAGCCTAAGACTTAGCAAAGCCAGCCCTAAAGCCCTGCAGTAATGTTCCAGGCCCTGTCCTGCACAGCCCACCCCATTCTGAGGGCACTGCTGAGCCAGGGCTTCCTTGACTCTCCAGCTGCACCCAAGCCCATTCCCTCATGGTTTTTTGCAGGGCTTTGCCTTAAATTCAAGGGAAAGAGCCCTGATGCCCCTGTACTGGTGCAGCCAGAGGCAACACTAAGGGCAGGGGCTCCTGCATCCTCGTCCTGCTGCTGGCACTGGGTGCCCAATGCTCCATGGCATTTTCTCAAGATGAAAACATCTCGTGCCTTGTGGTGAGGTTGGGAGTTACCCACGGGCAGAAAGCAGCACCCCAGAGACAGGTGGACACAGCTGAGAGTGCCATCCCTGCCTGGTGTGGGACAGGGGCTGGCCCCAGCAAGCACAGACACTCCGGGCAGAGCAGTTGTCACCCATGACTAAAGGCAGCTCAGCAGAAGGGGGGGATCAGCTAAAAAGCCGGAGCTGGACAGATTTCTGGCATCTGTGTCCAAGGTCCAAAAAGCAGTAGGAACATACAGTTCCATCCTCTGCCCAAAGAGACTTTTCCTGACTCATCAAAGCCATCCCTCACAGACTTCCGATTTCAATTGCTGTGTTTTTCACCCTTACAGGATTCAGTAATAAATGGGGACAGTTACTGGAAACCATTTTACACCAAAGTTCTTGTCACCAGAGCCCCTCAGCCAATCCCACAGATGGGGCAGCCTCTTCCTGCACTGCCTGTCCTTGGAAATGCCCAGCCAAAACTATTTCCCGACACTGAAGCCTGGAAATCAAAGGCTGGCAATGGTGAAGAGCAAAGCTTGGCACCACAGCTACATCTGGGCTGTGATTTCCTTGTCCCCCTCCCCATGGGACACAGAGCCATCCCTGTCCCTGCTTGCCACAGGCACAGGAAGCTCAACAGCCTCAGGCTCTTCCTTGTCTCTCATGTCTTTCCAGGGGAACATCTGCCTTGCTGGGATCTTGGCAGAGGCAAACCAGACCAAACTCTGCCATAAAGCATTGACCACAATGCCAAGATTTTGGGGATGGACTAAGGTGATGTCCTGGTTCTGGCCAGGACAGGGTTCATTTTTGCAGGACCAGGACCTCTCTTGTACACTTCGTTATTATTGTTGTTGCTGTTACTGTTCTTCATCTCATCGCTATTTCCAGTAAATTGCTTTTATTTCAACCTGTGATCTTTACCTTTTGTGCCTTGAATTCCCCTCTCCATCCCACCCCGGGGAGTGAGCGAGTTGGGAATGTTTCAGTGAATGCCGTTCCTAAACCACGACACCACATGTGATCACACCCAGCCCCTAAGGACAGCAAGAGCCCAGAGTGAAGCAGGGTGGGCTGGACAGGCGTTGAAGCCCAGATGTGGGGTGGCAGCAGAGCAGACATTCCAAGCAGGAACAGGGCTGCACTTTGAGCTCCAGTGCAGCTCAAAGAACCAAACATTACAAACTCCGCTCCCTTCACTCCTCCACAACAGTCTGCCTTTTTTATGGCCCCAGATCCATTCTCTGGGCCAATCCCCATGGCACAGGAGGAGCCAGGGACACATTTCAGAGGCCTTGGGGAGCTTGGGATGCAGAAAAGGATGACGAATTGATTGCTGCGTGCAACTGTCACCTTTCCACCAGCACCCAGACCTGAATAATGGCTGCAGGAAGCTTAAGGCAGATAAAACTTCCAGGCTTGGAGCTTCTCCTCCAAACCTAAACCTTTCAAACAAGGATCCTGGGAACCCAGACAGAATCAGGCCCAGAGAGGTTCTGGTTGTCTTCTGCTGTCCCTCATCCTCCCAGCTGTGTTCTCTGGTGGCCACGACTTCCTCCGTGTCCCGCCAGCTGCGGTGGCCCTCGGCAGGGCCGTGGTGCTGCCGGCACGGCCCCTGTGCTCCCTCTCCCAGGCACTCTCAGCTTCCGGGTGGAACAGTCACCCGACGTCAGAATTCCTGTAGCCACCAGGAAAAAGGGACAGTCACCCTCTGGGGGCACACACAGACAGGGGGCTATGGATCTTCCCAAGGGAGAACCAACGAGAGGACACACAAGGCCGAGTCACAGCCCAGCCCTGCAGTGTGGGTGATGAGCGAGCTCTGGGGATGTGGCAGTGAGGGACGGTGTCCCCTCAGTGCCACTGCCTGTCCCTGGGCAGGGCAGTTGTTCCCACTCACCCTCCTGGCTCGGTTACGGCTCTGGCCAGCTCTGCTCGCTCTGCCCCAGGGCTTGGAGCCTTTGGAGGTTTTGAGTCACAGTCTGCAGAGCTTTTCCTGAGGACAAACCAAAGGGAAAAATCAGCGTTAGGAATGGGCCAGGAAGCAGGAAAGAGCAGGCTGCACTCAGCCACTGCTGTGCTGCCTGCCTGCTCTGGAAACAGGGGTGTCTGTACTCTCTGCCTGATGCTGGGATGAGTTCCTGCCATCAGAACAGGATGCAGGCTTTGGGGAGCACTGCCCCAGCGGCTCTCACCACTGAGCAGGAGATGCAGGGGCCAGCCCCCTCATCTCTCAGCCTGGACCACTCACCACCGGATGATGCAGAGCCCAAGATCTGCAGCAACAATAAGTTGCCAGCACCCACTTGAAAGCCTGGAGACTTCCCTGAACGAGCAGGGATTGTTGGGTCCCTCCCAACCATCTCTCCAAACCACCAAACCCCCACCCATCCCAAGAGCCCCTCCACATGCCCGGAGTCCTTCCCACCTTACCCATCTCTCCCACACACTCCTCCAGCACAGCTGACAGCTCAGGCAAGCTCAGGGCCTTCAAGGAAGGCGGCCAACCTTCCAGCACTGCAAGGACAGGGACACAGTTAATCCACCTGCCTGCTCTCTGGGACAGAGCACCCAAGGGGCTGGCATTGCTGGGAAGCATCCCCAGACAAAATGTTCCAGTTAGCAATCACACAGGAAAAGAGCTGGAACTGCCCATGCCAGACTGAGGAGTTTGCTGGCAATTCTGTCACTTAGGAATTGATGTTTTTATACTGGCTGGGTTGTTTATTAAGAGAATCTCAAAGGGACAGAAATCAACAGGATCTCTATTTGTCACCCTCCTAAGACACAGACAGTGAAGAACATGTCACAGGCAGCAAGATCAGAAAACCTCAGAATCATGGAATGATTTGGGTTGGAAGGGACCTTAAAGCTCATCCAGTTCCACTCCTGCCATGGAGAGGGACACCTTCCACTATAGCCCATGTTGTTCCAAGTCACCTCCAACCTGGCCTTGAGCACTTCCAGGGATCATTTACCAGCTCCTAGGGATAAGGAGATGCTGGTCAGGCCTGCCCAGCCATACACAGGGGTTTGTCCCAGGGATCCAACAGCAAAATCCCACAAACTGGGTTAGGTAAACAACCCCATCTCCTGGTTCAGACGCTGCCCCAGTGCACAGGGTGGTGACACACCCGAGGTGCAGCCACCAGCCCCTGAAGCACGGCTGTCACTGGGGCCTGTGCTCCAGCTCTGCATTCTTAGCCATGAACACCTGCCAGACCCCAAAACTGCCCACTTGCTGAGGACCTCTGCAAATTAAACTCCAAACGCTCTGAGATTTAAATGCTAACCCAAGAAAGAATTTTTACATTCAGTGTACGAGTTTGGCTGCTCCTCCATTCCCAACTGGCTGACTTCATCCTTTCAGCCAATAAAGACAAGCAAAGTGGGCTTGCTTCAGGCTCACTTGGTGCTTCTCCCCCTGTGCAGCTGGAGCTGCTGCTCACCTGGGCGCTCCCCGGGCCGCCGGCTCTCCCCGGTGCCGCGCTGCTCCCGCGTGTCCGGTGCTCCATCGCCCGCCCGCTCCGGGGCCAGCCGGGCCGACAGCTCTGCCTGGCAGCTCCTGCCAAAGCACAGCACATCCATCAGCAGGGCACAGGGCCATGGTGGCAGTGACACTGCACACCCTGCAGTATGTGTGTGGGGTGCGCAGGCAGCGCCTCTAAGGCCCTGGGGTACAGCCTGCTCCTTGCTGCCTCCCGGGAAGGGGAAGTAGTGCCCAGTCCAAGGTTGGGCTGCTGGCACTGCTCAGCTCCCAGCCACTGCTCCCCATCTGCAGCCACAGCCAGCCCTGCCCCGTGCACAGAGGAGCTGCGGGGGCACAAGACAAGGAGGGGCTGGGGCGAGCAGCAGGAAGCCCAAGCCAGGGGCTGTGCCTGGTTTGTGTGAGAATCAAGCCCAATCCAAGGTTGGGCAAAGGAAATGACCTCAGGACAGGCATGAAGGGCACTTAAGTTCTCTGGCTGTCATCACCATCCCATCAATTCAAGCAGAGTACGCTCAGAGCATGGCAGGGCCCTTCCACAGAAACCTCAGCTCCTCAGTCTTGCAGTGGGAATATTGTTCTGCTGTCCTTGTGGATCCAACTTCAATTCAGACCCCACTCCCTTTGGGCTAGGATCCATAAGCCACTTTCAGGATGCCCCTGTTCTATGAATGTGACAGGAGCCCAACTGGGGCAGAGAGAAAAGCACCACCAGGGCAATCAAGGGAGTGTCAGGAGTGGGGATAAACGGACAGGGCAGGTTTCTCTGTCAGGTGTCACAGTTCCAAGGAAAGTATTCTTCACTTGCAAGATACTGCACATCCTTTGACAGGGTTTGGAAGTTAGAAACTCCTTTTTGCATTTACCTGATCACCAGGTTTCACCCTGGGCACTGGGTGAGCACCAAGCCTCAGCCTTTTGGTTGCTTCTGGTTGAAACAGGAGCAGCCAGCATCCCCAGAAAGTCGGGCCATGTACAGCTCATGCATCTGACCAAAGCTCCACATGTGCTTCCCTGGCTGTGGCTTTCCACTAGGGAAAGTCTAGCAGAATCCAAAATGTGTTCAGGATCCAGGTGGGCTCTCCTGCCTTACCCTGAGCATCACCTATAACACTACAAATACGACTCCCAGTCCCATTTCCCACCAGCCTCAATGCCATTTTCTGGGAATGACTTACTTGATCTGATCCAGCAGGACTCCAGCATCCTTGGTGATGGCCTGAGCCTCTCTGAGCTGGCACTGGATGGCATTCCAGGTCTCATCCCGCTCCATCAAGCAGCTCTCAGCCACTGCACGCAGCTTCTGCTCCTGGCACACCTGGCCCTTCATCACCTCCACCTCTTCACACCTCTGCAGCAGAGCACACCAGGGGTTAGGCTGGGGTGCTGAACATCTCACGTGTGCTGCTCTGAAATCTTCCTGGAGCCTCGGCTATTTTAATGCCTTAGGCAGCCAGAAATGCTCTTTCCAGTGGGAAAGGAACCTGGATAAGGCTTGTACACAGAATACAGATTCTCTCCATACCAAGCCCAATTCCCTGCTTACAATTCCTCCTTCCTCTGCATTTACAAAGATAGTCATCAATCCAAATTTCCCAAACCAACGCAAGTCTGTTCACTGATGGCTGCACAACTGCACCATAAAAATGACACTGCTGGGCAAGAGTAGGGATTTACTTCCTGCCCCTGGTTCCTATAGTTCTCAGCTGGATGGGAACAGGCAAAGGAGCACAAAGGATGAGGAGTGGATAAGCTGTACTTGTGATATACTCGACACCAAGTGCGTCCACTACAAGTTATGGCCTTGGCTGAAGGAAAAACATCAGAGGCACAGCAAAAATGCAGCACTCATCACTTCCTGCAAGGTGTAGGGCCCTGAGGAGCTCGAGCAGCCTCACCTTGTGCAGCTGGATGGCCAATTCCTGCATCTCTGCCTCCAGCCGATCGGCGTAGGCCAACTCCAGCGCGTCGCTGGGCGGGCGGGCGCTGCTGTGCCAGCGGGCGATGGCAGAGGTCATCTTCCTCTTGGGGCCAAACAGCCTGGGGGATGCAACCAACAGGGGTCAAGCCCTGCACCACCTGGCCCTAAGCCCTGGGGGATGCCATGAGCACCTCTGTGGTCTGCTGGTCTCTCCAAGGTACCTCCAGAAGCAGGAGCGTGTTACAGCCAAGGACTACAAACAAAGTTATGTGGGAGGCAGCCAGAAGAGAGCAGCGCTCCCCAGCTAAAGCTTCCTGATCAGTTGGACATGGTTTATCAGGGAAAGCTGGGAAGGACAGGACAGACACTCACGTGATGCCTATTTCCTTCAGGTCACTCTCTGTGAGGGTCAGGAAGATGCGCAGGTCCACGTCTTGCTCCTCAAACACCTGCAGGTACTTCAGGCACCCAATCTCCTCAAGGAATGTTGCCAGGTCCTGCAGCCCATCCAAAACAAACTTCTTGATGCCTTCACAACAAAAGCATCACCGTTCCTCTTAATCACAAATATCTGCTCCCTCAGGCTGCTGTAACACCTTCCTGGGCTCCAGCAGCCACCACAACTTCCTGTGGTTCCCTGCCCTTCTCCACAGTCACACACCAGGCCTGGCCTCTTCTAACAAGCGCGGAGCAGAACAACACAGCACCATCTGCTCCACTGCCAGCTTTGACAGCACGCCCAGAGACCTGAAGCTCTAGAAAACCACTCCAAGCAACAGCAACACCTCAGCAAACAGCTCCTGTACAAGAAATTGCTGTTTCACAAGCATTTAAGTTTGGGCAGAGGTTTGGAATCCAAGGTGACCTTGGAAAAGCCTCCCACTCCTGGCACAGTGAGAGAGCCTGCAGGACAAGTCTGTGTGCTTACCTGGGGCCCTGTGTAGGCTGGGGGCTCAGGAAGGACCAGGTGCTGGCTGGAGCACCCAGCCTTCCCTAGGCAGGGGCTCCACTGGCTGTCACTGTTGCTGGAGCGGGTCTTGCCCTTAAAGCTCTTGGCTTGTTTCCGACTCGGGGGGCTGCTGGTGTGGTCAGAGTCCTGGAAAAGAAAGAGAACACCCACAAAATGGAGAGATGATCAGACAGAGATGTCACCATCACTGGGGCTAACAAGTGCATACTCCCCCATGACCTAAAAGCCCTTGTGTACACCAGCCCCAGAGCCACCTTGAACCGCATGAGCTGTGAGTAGCCTCCAGCCTCTTCCCCACTCTTGGTTTTGCTGTCCCTGCTATAGGGCCTTTCCTCACCCAGCCTGGTCCTACAGCCTCCCATGGGAGTAGAGTCACCCAAAGGTGACAGCACTGGCCAAGCTGAAGGCAGAGGAAGGAAAACAGAAGACCCCACCTCATTGCTTTCCAAGGAGCCTTCACTGCTCACTCCTGGGGCTCTGATCAGGTACTCGCTGCTGCTCCTCCTGACGGTTCCCAAGTCGTTGGAGGAAACACTATCCTCTGGAAAGGAAAAAGGAAAATAAAATGAAGTTCGACTTTGTTACATGGCGGTTTTGCTACACAAACTACCAGCAAAGCCTGCTGAAGGTGTAAAGGAAGGGGAAACCCAGAGCACGGCTTCATGTGCAGCATTCAGGATACAAGAGAGCCCTGAGGCAGAGATACCACATCTGATCCCCAGCACTCATCTCTCCCCAAGTCTGTATGGTACCAGAGACAATACTGGAGACAGTCTTGCTCTGTCTTCTTCCCACCCTCCTTCAGATTAAGTGTACAAATTGATGACATCACCACAGTAAGCTTGATCTTCTGTAGCTAAATCATCCAGCTTTCCCTCACAGGAGACAATCCAATATCAGCACCTCAGTGGGAAAGGAAGCCAAGGCCTGGACTCACAGCCAGGTGTGCACTGCAAGCTGGACCATTTCTGAGACAGTGTCTTACCCCGGCTGCTGGTGCTCTCCACATCCTGCTCGTTGATCGGGGAGGTGACATCCCTGAAGCGGATGTCACCTGACTCACAGCTGCCATCGTCACTGAAGGTAACGTAGCCCTGAGGGGGGACCTGCTCTGTGTGCAACACGAAGGGAGAACAAAGATTAGGGTGCAAGTTATCAGGGAGGCTCCTGCAGAAAATGCAACCACTCAGAGATTTGAAAATAACCAAAATGAGAGACCGCCCTGTCAACTGGCAGGTTTCATTCTGAAAAGGAGAGAAAACCTGAGGAATGCAGATTCCTGAAGTTCCCTCACATGAACCTCACAGTAAATGGGATCAGCTTTCTCTTGGTCTGTTGCAAAGGGTTTGTAATCTCATTTTTAGCAGCATTTCAAGCATCAGCAAAGGCAAAACTCACAAGTTCACTCTCATGATCAATGATTTCTTGGCCACTGTGACCACCTCTGTCATCAGCTTGAGAAGGGCTCTCAGACTTTTAAGCCTGACTCAAAAAAGGGAAACTGAACTGTTCTCAGGAGTCAGGGGAACAGTAACTGAGGTGAGAGCAGAAAAGTGTCCCACTGATCAGTACCCAGCCTTCACAAAAGAGTTCAAGGGGTTTTCTTTCTAACGCAGACATTGGATAGTGAACACCATCATACAAGGCTATCTTCTGTACAAACCACACATGAATTCCAAACAAAGAGAAAGAATGGGTAGCAGTCATAGCTGCAGTGCATTTGAGGCCTCAGGGGACTGATCCTCAGGCTCCAAACTCCTCTCACCATAGAGAAACTGCTTCTTTCCCCCAATTCCAACTGCTGTGATCTTGGCCAAGGCCTGGGGCCCCTCGTGGATGCTGGGACCCTTGGTCCTACGAGCAGGTCTCTGTCTCTGGGGAGCAGAACATGATTCATCTGAGGAACTCAGCTCTTCATATTTCCCTGTTGTTCAAACACACATTGTTAGCAGCACAGAAAATTATTTGCCTGCTTTACTTGCTACTGCTCCTATAAATGCAGTGGAAAGAAAACAGAAATGGTAAAGAGTGAGGGTGAAACAGCTAAACTGGATCAGAAAAGTGCCAGCAGACGAGAGTTGTTGGATTTATGCCTCTTCCATCCTCAGAAAGGCTGGGATTTCCAGGATAGACCAGCTACCACTACCCCATACACACAGTAATATACTTTTGTACTATCAACCACCTCACTTCAGGTTCCATCTTAAAAAACCAACTCAAACATCTGTTACCTGGACCTCTGCAGAAGACCTTGGGCACTGGGGCTGCATGCAAATCTATCAGCCCCACAATCTTGGTGTGGCCATACTTCATGGCCAGGGTCCTTGCTGTTGCTCCAGTGTTGTCTCTGACATCTGCCTTCACTCCCTGCAGAAGAAACACTTGTTTAAGTGCACATGGCAGAGGGCACTATAAAAAACATACATGTATATAAAAAACCCCAAGGATTGTCTTAGCTGCTCCATCAGCAATAGAGGCTCACCTTTAACAGGCAGTTCAAGCTCCACTAATACCCTGAATGCCTTTCTAATTATCTACAGTCTCTCCAATCCTTGAATGCCAATCAGCCCAGGCATATGGCTCTTGTGCATTGCCACTGGGAACCGGTTTGTTTGATTTGAGAAGTGTTTTGTATTGCTGCCTCCTTCTGGTAGGAGGCTGGACCAGTGAAATGGGATTAAAATCAAATTGTGTAAGATTCATGCATGCCCATAAGCTTTTGGATGCAGATGTCCACAGCATGAGCACACAAGCCTGTAAACACAATAGAAAATCTACAGCTTCAATTGTTTTCTAATTCAGTCATTATTCAGTTAAATCTGGACAGTCAGACCTCACTCCTGTTCCTGCAAGGCCAGTGTAACATCCCAGAGCTGGCCTGCAGAAAGGAGATACTTTGGAAACAGTCCTGGAAGTCTGGGACTTCAGATGTGACTGTCATCAAGGAGCAAACATAACACGGTAAAAAAAAGTCTGGTGTCAAACTTATGGTAGTTCCTCTGAGGGCTGGAACCAGAGACTTTCAGCTCCACAGAGAACTGTCAGAACACTTACATGATTGAGAAGGTACTGCACAATTATCTCATGGCCAGAAGCAGCTGCTTCCATCAGAGGTGTGTATCCATACACTGGCTCCCTAGGGAGAGAACAAACACGTGGACTGGGATCATCACAGCTGAACTGTGCTGCAGTTTTGCCGTGCCCTAACAGAGCATCTCCAACCCCAACCTTTGCTGAGCACAGACTCTATCATGTACTGCTGTAAAATTCCCTGTGGAGATTCAGTGTTGCTCAATTGGCTGCATAGCAACAGATTACTCTTCCAGCTGCAGATCTGTCTTTAAGAGCCCAAATCAGCTTTGCAGGAGCTAATAAAGCAAGAACCTCTTGTTGCCCTCAGGCAATTCCATGTGCATAAATGTATGGTAGACCCCAAGGCACCGGAATGCAAGGCACACTTCAAAAACCAACCTGAACTCTGAGTATATAAAACAATCAATAGACAGACTTGTGAAGTGCACCTGAGTTCAGAAGGTGTCAGTGTTTAGCTGACAATTAAACAAGCAGTAAATCTAATTTCCCTTGATCTTGAGTTAAATAAGCAGTGACAGCATGGGCAGACTTCATTTCAGTTTGCAGGTCACCTGTCCCTGTAATGGCTGTGTCACACATCCTGAGGTACAGGGGGAAGACAAAAGCAGGTGTCTGTTGGAGTGTTCATCTGCCAGCTGTTGCTTTCATATCTGAATGAGAAATGACAATGAAATGCCAAAGAAATGATGAATTCCTCCTTACTTGCAGTTGGCATTTGCTCCATTCTCCAGTAAGAACTTGACCATCTGCTGGTGCCCGGCGCTGGTGCAGTGGAACAAGGCAGTCCAGCCATGGATGTCCTTCATCTCCAGCTCTGCCCCTTGCTGCAAGAGAACAGACAATGTTCTTTACTGCACCTGCTCTGCTCAGGCTTTCAGGCACTGCTGGTGTCTGAGCTGGGACACCAGGAATTTAAACCCCTGCACAGCACTGAACTCACAGCAGAACACAAGGTGGCAATGTGTGGATAATCCTACCTGAGCATGAGCTGTAGCTTTACCTGTTTTTTATGGGCTACACACCTGTAGAAGGAAGTAGGCAACACTCTCATTGCCACAGCTGGAGGCCAGCATGAGGGGAGTCTGCCCTTCCGGGGTGGGGATGTTCACGTTCACTCCCGCCTCCAGCAGCAAGTGCACGATGTTGTCGTGGCCGATGTAGGAAGCGTACATGAGTGGGGTCCAGCCCCCACAGTTCCTCTGGTTCAAATCCAGATCTCCACTAAGGAACAGAGAAAAGAAATCACATGAACTACTGTGCTGGAGCTGTGAATCACAGCTGGCTCCTCTAGTCTCTTGTTATCATCTAGCACTGAAGCCTGCATGGGGATTTCTATCAGCTCCAGCACAACTTCCACCAAATCACAGATTGGTTTGGGACGGAAGGGCCCTTAAAGGCCACCTTGTTCCACCTCCCTGCCATGGGCTGGGACACCTCCCACTAAAACACTAAGGAGGTAACTTTTATCAGCAGATTTGCTTCATGAAACTTTGTGCCACGAACCCTTTGTGCATCCCAGTGACATGCCCCCGTTGCCCTGGGCAGTGCAGCAGCGGTGACAGCCACCCCTGCAGTGGGTGACACCCCAGCCATGCCCTCCCCAGCCCCTCTCACCGCTGGATGCACTCCTGCACCACTTCGTACTGCCCGACGGAGGAGGCCGTGTGCAGGTCCAGAGGCACGTCCAGCTCCTCGCGGCACAACAGGTGCCCGGCCCCGTGCCACATGGAGAGGCTGCGGCTCAGCAGCTCCGACTCGCTGGCTTCGTCGCTCAGCTCCGACATCCTGCCCTGAGGAGCCAAAGCAGAGCACAGCACTCAGCTGCTGATCCCTGTTTATCATGGAATTACAGCTCCAAGGTGCCACGGGCTGGGAAGGTGAGGCCTCCTCAGATGTGTGGGGTTTTAAACTCCTACCTCGACTTTGATTGACTCCTCAGCCCGAGGCAGTAACAGTTGCTGAGAAGATTTTGCTGGAAGTTGTCCCTTTCTGCAGGGAACTCTGGGATTCCAATACACTGGAAAAATAAAAGGCAATAATGCTAAAACCCACATCTTTCAAGTCTCATTTTAAGATTCCAGAAGCAGTGGCTTTATTTCCTGCCTGCCTAATCCAAACATGCCTAAGGCAGCTTTGAATAACCCGGGCAAGAGAAGACTAAACATCTGTTTAAGAGCTGAAGGTAAGCTTAGTGTTATACAAAAGGATGTAATTCTTGCTCTGCGTGTTTCATAATGCAGGGAGACAATTAAGAATTCATGTGTCAGACATTCCTGCTCTTCTCCATCTGTCTTGTATTACAGGATGGCCCTGATTAAATTAAGACACAGTCATTAATAATGACAACTGCCCACTGCTCCCACAAGCGGTCAGTGCCACCTCAAGAGGGTGCACACTCCACTGTCATCAAGTTCTAAGCAGATCGTTTCTACCATTTATTGTTTCAGCCCTTCAGAAGAAGCCCAGCCCGACCTCTGTGAATCCTGGAACACTGGGAGCAGCAGCATTCAACACCTGTCCATTCATTACCCCAGCACAGCCCCTATCCTGCAGACACAACTTAATGACACAGCTCCTCCAGCTCCAGGACTGCCTGAAAGGTTTAGCCCAGCCCCAGCCTCAGGGAGCAATTGCAGATTAATCGTTTGAAGCACTCGCAGGAGAGTGTTCTTGTTTGGCACTCCATGAAGAGCTGCTCAGCACAGCTGCAGCCAGTAGCTGAGGGCTCCAGCTGCAGCTCCAGGACACAGAATCCAGCCCCCACCATGGAATCCCAGAATGGTTCAGGTTGGAAGGGACCACTGGGCATCATCTCATCCAACCTCCCTGCTCAGGGTGGGTCCTCTGAGCACATTACCCAGGGCTGTGGCCAGGTGGGCTTGGAATATCTCCAGGGGAGGACATCCACAGCCTCTCTGGGCAGCTTGTTCCAGGCAATCCCATGGGAATTGCTTTCCCCTCCCTGTGGTCCCACCATGCAGCACTTGTGGGGTTTGTCTGTTCCCTCTACATAAGCTACACCAAGGTAAAGTCTTTCTTCTTCGTTACAACTTTTTGCCAGTTTAATTCCTCGGATTGAATCATTCTGGGGTCAGGCAAATGCCAAATTTGGCATTGGTGAGGAATAAAAGAGAGCAGGAAAAGGCTTTTCAGCAGCAGCTGCTCTTCAGATTCCCTCAGCTGTAACATTTCAGAACCATCCTCCTGCTTTCTGAACAATTGGGAGTCTTTGCCTTGCAAGCACCAGCCCCTTTTCTTATAAGAAAACAACTTTAATTCCTACCTCTTCACTCCCTACCTGGATCCTTTCTCTCACACCTTTTTCTTCCCCTCCTTCATCCTCAGCTTGTTAAGACTGCAAAAGTACCACCTATTCAACTTCATCACCTGGTAATAAATTATTCCTTTCTTGGAATATCTGTAGAAGCACCAACTTTGCCCAACGGCAGCAATTTGTATCACACTGGGCAAGCCAGAGGACTCAGACAAGAATAACCAGGGCGCAAGTGAAAGGTCTGAACACCTCACAGTCAAAACACAACGAGATCTAAGTGGATTTAAGTGGATCATAGCGGGGAAAGTAGGAGTTTCCCACTAAAACAGATTAAAGCTGCCCCAGAAAGGCCAAAAGGCAGTGAAAGGAGATAAGCACATTCAGGTGCAAGTGAAGCTCGTTGTTCTCTGCAGCCCTCCTTGTTAATTGGGTGTATCAATTATGAACCACACAGGTTTTGGTCTTTGCCAGAATCAGCCCCACACAGGCACAAGTTACCAAGACACCCTCGGTGATGTGATCCACAGTTAACAGGGCAATAATGACAGGACAGAACATCCAGGATACTCATCCCCACTCTTACACCTCCCCTGTGCTCTGCCTACATCTTTGCTATTTTTATTTTTTTTAAACTCTGAGATTTCCTCTCAGACTGAACTTTAGCAGGATGTCAGCTCTGCAAGCGCCCGAGAACAGCTGCTCACAATCTACAGGACAGCAACAAAAGCTATCAGAGCCCTCAGGACTGAAATGAAAAGACCTGGGTGAAACAAAATTGGGGTTCTCAGGTCCAAAGAGGGGATGCCTGGAGAGGACATGTGACACCAACCTCAAATACATCATAATCCATCATATCATGGAATACCAGAATGGTTTGGGCTGGAAGGGACCTCAAAGCCAATCTCATCCCACCCCTGCCATGGGCAGGGACACCTTCCACTATCCCAGGCTGCTCCAAGCCCCGTTCAACCTGGCCTTGGACACTTCCAGGGATCCCGGGGCAGGCACAACAGGAGCTAACAGGGTCAAGTGACAGCATGGAACATTTTAGATAAAGCCCACAAACATCCCTGTAAAAGTAAACACAAGAGAGCTGAGGGAGACTGGGTTGCTAAGAGTAAATTTGACAAATACCTCCAGAACATTCACAGGCTGTTCCCTTGCTTTGGGGCACAGTGACCAAGCTCACATTTGTTAGAGACATCCCTCAGCTCTGCTTGTCCTGGTTTCAACTGGGATAGAGTTCATTTTCTTCCCAGCAGCTGGCACAGGCTGCTTTGGATTTAGGATGAGAAGAATGCTGACAGCACACGGATGTTTCGGTTGCTCCTATCCAGCGCTTACCCTAAATCAACTTTCCAGCTTCCCATGCTCTGCCAGCAAGGAGGTGCCCAAGAAGCCGGGGTGGGGAGAACTGACCTAAACTGGCCAGAGGCATATTCCATTCCACAGAACATCATTCCCAGTATATGGACTGGGGAGGTTGGTTGGGAGGCAGCAACCACTGCTTGGATGTGGGATGGGAATCAGTCATTAGGTGGTGAGTAGCCCAGTTGTGCATCACATCTTCCTTTTGGGTGGTTTTCTTTTTTTGTCATTATAATTATTACCATCATTATATTTTACTCTGCCTCAATTATTAAATTGTTCTTGCCTCAAGCCATAAGGTTTTTTATTTTCTTTTCTGATTCTCCTCCCCATCCCACCGGGATGGAGTAGGGAAAAGCAGGAGCCTGGTACTTGGTAACCAGCTGGGGTCAAGCCATGACACCTGCCAAGCTGCTGTTATTATTATTATTAAATTTAATCCATCAGCACTCAACTATTTATTAGGATCAGGGCTCTACAGTGCTGGGGCTCAGAGCAAGCAGCAAACCCCACACTGCTCTGAATTCAGAGTCTGCTGTTTGAGCAAACCAGAAGGCAGAGAAAAAATAAACCATGAAAACTTAGTATGAAAGCTGCAACAAAAAGCACCTTAGAGACACACTAAAATAAATGGGAGGTGATTTGAAGAACAAATCCAACACTGCCCATTAATCACCCTCACCAGGCACTGTTCAGCTCCAGGCTCTGCTCAATTCAGTCCCTCACATCCCCTCCCACAAGCACAGGTGATATCCACAAGTGTCCTTCTGTCCCAAAACAGAGACACCCAAGGCAGCACAAATGTGGAGGCTGTTGGAGGTTCCAACAGAGTCATCAAGCTAACAACAGTGTCATGGAATGTCCTGAGTGGGAAAGAACATACATGGATCGTGAGTTCTACTCCTGGCCCTGCACAGACACCCCAACAATCCCACCCTGGGCATCCCTGGCAGCGCTGTCCAAACGCTCCTGGAGCTCTGGCAGCCTCGGGGCCGTGCCCATTCCCTGGGGAGCCTGGGCAGTGCCCAGCACCCTCTGGGGGAAGAACCTTTTCCTAACATCCATTAAAACCTCCCCTGGCCCAGCTCCAGCCGTTCCCTGGGCCCTGTCCCTGTCACAGAGCAGAGATCGGAGCTGCCCCTCAGGAGGAGCCGCAGCCCCCGCTGAGCTCTGCCCTCAGTCCCCTCTGCTGCAGCTGAACAAACCCAGTGCCCTCAGCTGCTCCTCAGCCCCTTCCCCATGCCCATGTCCCTCCTTTGGACACTCTCCAACAGCTTTAGATCCTTCTGATAGCGTGGTTGCCCCCAGGACTCGACATGAGACCACACCAGTGCAGAGCAGAGCAAGAACATGCTCCCCTTCTGCTCCTGACTTAGTTCTATTTCCACTAAATCCCGCAACAACTTATTGGAGAGAGTAAAAAGCCTTGTAACAAACTTGTTCAGGTACAATTTTTACCAGCTCAGCCACAGCAAGAGCGAGAACATCTAATTTTTGCACTGTAATCTGCTGACACTAATCATAGCTGCAGGAACCACATCAGGTTCCAGAGGTGTGAGAGGAAACATTCCTGGACCCACAATACTCGAGCTCAATCCTATACATGTCTGTTGAAAATACACCCAGCTCTTCATCTTTGAATGTTTGGACTCAATGATCTTAAAGGTCCTTTCCAACTCGAGTGGTTCTACCACGAGCCTGTCGCTCTCACGCACATTAAAGCACATCAAACAACGTCAGAAAAACGAGATAAGAGGCACAAAAGCACTTGAACAACCCCATCAGGGAGCACATTTCCCGTGGCAGGGGCTGCCAAGGCAGCCGGACCCGGCACCCGCAGGGCTCGGCCCGGGCACGCTCAGGTCGCAAAACGACGCATCCGAGGCGGAGGCGGCGCGGCTGGAGCCGTCAAAGCGGCCGCTACTCGGCTGTTACCGAACGTTTCACAGCGAAACGGCTCCAGGGGCGTTATCCCTGCACCTGCCTCCCTCGCGGCCCTGCTGGCAACCCGGCCTCAGCATCGCAGACTTCAGCGAGCGGGTAGGAACCGCTGCGGCCGCGGGCCCACTGAGGCCAGGCAGTGCCCAAGGCAGACCCCAGAGATGAGCGCCGCCGCTGCCCTCAGTCCCAACCCCACCATTCCCTCACCTGTGCCCCGGTGAGCGCCGCCACCGGAACTAGTCCCGCCCGCGCAAGGCATGCCGGGAGCGCCCCGCCCTCCCGAGCGGCGGACTACAACACCCAAGAGGCCTCGCGGCGCTGGGCCAATGGGAGGAGGCCGTGTGAGCGGCGGACCGAAGGACAGCCAATGGGGTTGGGGCTGGCGGCGGGCCGTTGTAGCGAGCAGCCCTCGAGGACGCGGCCCCCAGCGCTGCCCCCGCTCCCTGCGCTCGTCCCGGTGCCGCCGGTTCGCTGTGCCCACGGTCCGGCCCGGCGCTGAGCGGCGCGGTGGGCGCCGTGAGTGAGGGGAAGAGAGCGGGGCGGGGCCGGGGGCGCGGGAGCCGCGTTGCCATGGGGACGGTGCGCGTGCGCCGCGCGGCCGCCATTGTGGGGCTGTGAAATGGGGTCCCTCAGCCGAGCCGCGTCCCTGTCCCAGTGCTGTGACCGGGGGCTGCGGTCGCTCAGACCCGAAGCAAAATTCTATCTCCCACCATTGCCCGTATCTTCTCCGCTTCTTCTTCCCAGCGGGGGGGATGTGACAGCAAACGGTCAGTGCTGGTGACACGGAGAAGCTCAGGCTTTCAAGTCAGTTAGAATCATGGACTCATTAAGGCTGCAAAAAACCTCCAGGATCATCAGTTCCAGCTCTCGACCTAACACCTCCATGCCCAAGCTCTCCAGAAAGTGCCTGTTGTATTAGTGCTAACGAGTGTTTGAACACAGAGCACTGCTTGCTCCCACAGCAGATGCTCCGTTAGCTGACTGACAAGTGAGATCCAGTGTAACATCCATAACCTCGGGATATTTATCTCTGAATTTGGCAGAGGGAGCCATACCAGGCAGTTTGTTTTATCCCCGTGGAACTCCTCTGGTTCTTGGCAAGCTCTGCTCAGTGTCAGAGCACAGTATTCCAGCTGTGAGGATTTTCCTCTTTACCTAAATCAAACTCAGGGATTGTCTCACACCAATAAAACCACCACAGATATTGCCTATAAAGTATTTACAGAGACAACGTGCAAGTTATAAACTTTCCAGGGCATAAGTTGAGTTTAACTTCATGTTTTGAGGAGTGTTATTGGCCAATGTGAGTAGCAATGACAGTGTGATCCCTAGAACAGTTATTTCAGTTCTGCACAACACACAGCCACCAACTTCTGATGGTCCTTGTGGGTCTCTTCCAACTCTGGGTATTCTGTGAAACCTCTGAACCAGAAATCATTTACCCTCCTGTTTGACTGCCTGGAAAACCATGTGATTGTAGCATAAAATGTAAAGGTTTTCTGTGAGGATGAATTATCTGACCTCTTAGTTCAGCTGCAGTTCTCACTGCATTGTCTGGACTCTTCATGGACATCAAGGAACAGGAAAAAAGAATCCACTTTAGAAACACTTTGAGAGGTCAAAATCCACGAATGTGCCTATTCTTGGCCACTTTTTATTATAAAAATCCAGTGAAAACATAAGTAAACATTAATCATGTGGAAGGTTCCCTGCCCATGGCTGGGGGGTGGAACGAGATGATCTTTAAGCTCCATTCCAACCCAAACCATTATGAGATTCTATGACTTTGTGATCATTTTATCTGTCCTTTGAGTAGTGAGGAGGGCAATGTGAGGGAGATAGGGAAGAGGAGTCAATCCAGCTGAGAGCAGAGGTGCCAGCCTGCCTTTGCTATGTCCCTGCCCCCTTCGTGCAGGCCGAACATGGGAATGTGCTTGGAGAGGACACAGGTGCAGCAGTCTGGCTAAGAATCCCAAAAAATGCTTCATAGATGAAGGGCTGAACTGCCCCTTGGGTGTGTGGTGAGCAGGGCAGAAAGCTCGCAGCCCTCTGAACTCAGGTGGGAAGGAATAGCTCCAAAAATGCGGATTTTAACATTCCCTGCTGGGAGTGCTGGGAATTCCACTGCACACACGTTGTCCTTGTTTTGGACTGATGTTACCCCGTGTTTGGAGAGGTGTCCTTAGTCTCATCTTTCCTTTGCTTGAAGGGAAGCTGTTCCAATGGCCTCAGAAGGGCAAGGTGAGGATGCAGAGCATGCAGCTGAGCCTCCTGCAGCTCCTGTGCAGAGGGACAGGACATTCCAGTGGGGAGCCATCCTCGCTGCAGTGAAGGACCAGCTCCCATCCCTGGACTCTGACTCCTCCACAGTAAGCACTGCAAATCTGCCTTTCTTCCCTCTGGACCATGATAAAAAACTCTCAAAAGCAAGAGCAGGTGGCCTTTCCAGGCATTTTGGGGTGGCTGGTGGGGTGCCCTGGGTGGGCTGCCTGTGTCCTGGCTGTGTGTGTTCATCCACAGCCTTCTGGATTATCCTTGATTGTCAGAGTGTAATTGCCACCTCCTCTCCCTGTATTCTTTGGATTCTGCCCCTCTGCCCCTGTCCTCAGCTGAGACCCCACCTGCAGAGCTGCCCCAGCCCTGGGGTTCCACACAGGAAGGACCTGGAGCTGCTGGAGAGGCTCCAGAGGAGGCACCAGGATGAGCAGAGGGATGGAGCAGCTCTGCTGTGAGCCAGGCTGGGAGTGTTGGGATTGTTCAGCCTGGAGAAGAGAAGCTTAAGGGTGACCTAATTGTGACCTTCTAGGACCAGAAGGAGCCAGCAAGAAGCGTGGAGAGGAACTTTGGACAAGGGCCTGGAGTGACAGGAGCAGGGGGAATTGCTTCCCACTGCCAGAGGGCAGGGACAGAGGGGATATTGGGAAGGAATTGCTCCCTGTGAGGGTGGGGAGGCCCTAGCACAGTTGTGGCTGCCCCTGGATCCCTGGAAGTGTCCAAGGCCAGGCTGGACGGGGCTTGGAGCAGCCTGGGATAGTGGAAGGTGTCCCTGCCCATGGCAGGGGGTGGGATGAGATGATTTTTAAGGTCCTTTCCAACACAAATCATTCTGGGATTTGGCAGACAATGAGTATTTCTAGGGAACAGGAGGGTAGTGGGCATCTCACAGAACGAACCCACATTTCTTCTTAGTTTGCTCAGTCTGAAATACGGTGTGAAAGTAGAATCCCGCTGATTTAAAAAGAAATGAGGTTTTATGCCTGGCACTATTGTGCTATTCATTCCAGCAATGTCCTTGCCAGTCAGCAGGCCTGGTGGGATGGCTTTTTATCTGTGAGCATCACAGCAAAGTGATATTGCTGAAGACTTGGTGGTCCACTAGAGAAAAGCATTTTGGGCAGATACTTCAATCCCAGATTCTGGTTTTTTTTTTCCATGCCTATCATTCTCTGCAAGCCATGCTGCTTTTTTGTGCTTTTTACCTGCCAAAGAAGCATAATTGCAGAAACCTTTCCACATAAAGTGCGAGACTGAGAGGTGTTGTGCAGCATTCTTGACTGGTACAGTTTTTTCACTTGCTGGGCCTGGGCCAGGCTGTTCTTGGCTGCTGAACATCTCTGTTCTCAGGACAGCATTGATCTGGTGCTCCTCTCTAATCCAAGATGCTCTGGCACTGACTTTTCTGAGGGGATAATATCTCTCAAGATCTGATTATTAGTTGCCTTTTGTTCGAATCAGAACATTGTGTTAATTTTCAAACATGTATAAACTTGAAAAAAGTTTTGAACACACCAAGAATATATTTTATCCCAACTTAGTGTGGCTATTAATGGTACAAAGGGAGTCCTGTGAGCAGTGAAAGAGCCAGAAATGCCTCTAGGGGGGGTTTTATTATTAATCAGTGACCCAAAGCAGTGTGATCTAGGGGATAAAATGGTGATGGGGATTCCATGATTTGGGTTCTGCACTTGGATCTCTCCCTGAGACAAACCATATTCCCTCCCTGTTCTCAGTTCCCTCTGCCTACACTCTGTTTTAATTACTTAAATCAACCCTTGCATGTTAATATGTGTGTCTTTAGAACAGATGAAGGCCCAGCACTGAAATTATTTGTTGAGTAAGGTACAATCAGGTTAAGCCAGAGGAGCAGCTCCAGACTTTGGTGCCAAACCATTGTCTAACCCTAAATCACGCTGAACATTTTTTTTATTCAATCTCCAAATTCTCCGTTTCTATCCCACATGGAAAAGATTTCCTGCAGGAGGAACTGAGGCAATCTGGCACTTCATTTGCATTCAAAAGATCTGCTTGTGTAATCCCTGTCCTGCTGAGGCTGCAGTTCCAGGGCTGCACCTTTGTCTGGAAGTTTCCACGTGCGGGAAGATCCATTTGTGCATCCCAGAGCTGTCACCTGAACGTGCTCTGCTCCCGCCTCCAAAAATGGCACTCACAAAAGTGTTCTGTGCCCTGAAGCACTTCCATTACCCTGATACTGAATTTATTTAAAGAGGAAAGATTTTCTGTTGCAATTGGCTTCGTGTTAACGACACCAGAGAGGATTTTCCGCAGTGTGAATTCCCAAAAATGCACACTTGCAAAACAAAGGGACGAGCAGGAGAGCTGTGTCCTGACTGCTGAGGAGGTGCTTAATCTCCTCTTGGTGTCCATGCATATCTGATGTTTAGAAAAGGGATTTTCAGAGCTATCTAAATGCTGCCCAAGCAAACACCGATGCTGTTTGCATTCTGAACAGGTCCTGAGGGCACTGAAAAGCCTTCATGGCCCTGCCTGGCCTCACCTGAGGCTCCCAGCAGCTCTGTTTAAGTTCAGCTCTGGCCCTTCACTCCCTCTCTGAGCTATATTAGGGGAGTTTTGGTTTCTAGTTATGGTCCTGCTTGAGCCAGATTTTCACCTGTGAATTCACTTTCAGGCTGGGTCTCTGACCTGCCTCATCACTAAAACATTAACTCATGATCTGGAGTTTTGACTCAGCCTGGTTGCTCCCCCTGATATGTGCTGCTTGTTCTGCTGGGGTTCTGTGGGACTGGGCTTTACCTGGTGAGGCCTTGCCTTTCCAGTCCCTGAGAATCCCAAAATCCCAGAATGGTTTGGGTTGGAGAGACCTTAAAGCCCATCCAGTTCTAGCCCCTGCCATGGGCAGGGACACCTTCCACTGTCCCAGGCTGCTCCCAGCCCCATCCAGCCTGGCCTTGGACACTTCCAGGGATCCAGGGGCAGCCCCAGCTGCTCTGGGCACCCTGTGCCAGGGCCTCCCCACCCTCACAGGGATCAGTTTCTCCCCAATATCCCATCTATTCCTGCCCTCTGGCAGTGGGAAGCCATTCCCCCTGCTCCTGGCACTCCAAGCCCTTGTAAATAGTGATCAGCTCTGCTCTTGCCTCTCTGATGGGGAATGAGATAGTGCAGAGAATCACTTGGGAGTCAGAGAACTTCCCACACTTTCCATCACTTTTCTCAGGCTGTTTTGTCATCAGCCTCCATGGGAATTTGATGTTTTACATGGTTTTTCCATTTGTAGCTTGCTGAAATGTTGGGTGGCTGTAAGACAGCCTGGCTTGGTGACTCTTGGGCTCCCAGACTGCCTGGTGGAGGTGTGACTGCAAGGGAACTTCTTGTCTCTGCACTTCAAGAGGTGACAACATGGGAGTTGTCACTGCAAATCAGATATTCCAATATCAGTGGGTATTGCAGTCTCCTGTTTAATTTCTCTCTCTTTTTTTTCTTTTTTTCTGTTTGCAGTCTGATTGTGAGAGTGATGAGGAGCTTTTCATCTTCCAGCGGGACATGCCAAACTTAATTCCGGACCTGTCGGAAGAACTGATGATGTTTTCCCTGGAAGACTCACAGGAGCAGGTTGGGACTGTTGTGTGTGGGCTGTACTGTCACCCCTCTCTTCTGGCTGTCCCCAGTGTGGGCAGCCCTGCTGTCTGATTTATTTGACCAGTGGGACGGAAAAGTTTAGTCCCCAGTATTATCTCCCACTAGAAATTAGAACTTTCTTTTATTTTTTCACAGTGACCCTTTAAAGTTTTCTCTGTTACTGAGATTTTAGATGTATTTTGTCCCGTCCCCTGGCACTTTTTATTGTCCCTTTACTGTTTTTCTTTCCTGTGCACTAACACTGTGCAATCATTTTCTGTGTCTAGAAAATGAATTAGGACAGTGCAGGAAGGAGGACAAGTATGAATTTTACTCTTTGAACAGCTTTTCTGGGATAAAATTATTACATTGTTCCTTCAGTGATGAAGATAAATCCATAAAAACATAGAATGGTTTGGGTTGGAATACTAAGCATGTGTAAGAAAAAGTAATTTAAAGGCTATTTGGCATTTCCTGAAATGAAAGTTTCTGGAAAGTAAACAGTCTCACTGTTTTCCATGATCGATATGGTGTGGGCTGTTTCCATATGGTGTCTGAGTTGGAGCTCTTGTCTTCCAGTCACTTTGTTTTGGTTTATTATCCACTTCCAAAGCTCAGGGAGATGTGACTTTCTGCATGTTTGTGCTTTCTGTACCTGCAGCAAACGCAGGAGACAGAAAGACTTTCATGGGAGCTCTGGAACGGAGACTTGGAAAGTTCTGACTTCCAGGAAAAAGCAGATGGTGCCCAAATCACTGCAAAAGAAGATGTACAAATGATTAAAGATGAGGCTCCTGAACTTGCCAGCCAGACTGAAGAAATGCCAAGCCAAAAGGGAGCTGTTCTTGAAGAGTCTCCTGCAGATTCTCCAGATCACCTTGAGGAGAAAGAACAGGGCAGGACAGAGGCCAGGGAAAGAGGGAACTCCTGGATTAATGCGGCAGTGTCTGTGGAAGAGCTGTACAGTAAAAAGGAGAGAAAAAAGCTGATAGAGACAAAGATACTCTCCAAAATCATTCTGGAGCCATCCCCAAAGCACGATGTCAAGCCTCCCTCCCATGGCATCAACAACAGTCTAGGAAGAATTGCAAAGGAAGAAACCTCCTCAGCTGAGCATCTTGGAGAAGTGACCCATTTGTCATTGCAGGCAAGTGGCCCCAGAGAAAAGCTTTGGGGGATGCTGCTGCTGGGGTGGGGTGCACAGTGGAGTGCACAGTTCACCTTCAGCAAGGAACTGAAGTGCCCAGTTCTGACACACCAGGGGCTGTGGGGTACCCAAGTACCAAGAGCTGGCCCAGAGCTGCCAGGACAAGTCCATACTGGAGGCAACAGCCATGGATAGCAGCAAGGTCCATGGAACTGTGCAGGGAAGCCAACCATAGCATGTGTCCCTGGGCAGGTGAGGAGTTTTTCAGGTTTTGCGTGAAAGCAGGGAGCTTTCTGGCCTTCCATTGCAGTGCTGGAGGTGAGGAGGTGTTTAGGGTTGTTCTGAAGTCCTAACTCTCATCCACCCGAGGCAGGTGGGATGAGCAGCTCGGTGTTAACTGGGATGTGGCCCAGAGTGGGGAGGTGGTTCTCGTCAGTGCTGAGTTACACATCGGCCTGTATTGATTTTTGACTTCATTAGGACTTCATCAGCACAGAACAGGACCTGATCTTTCTGTTCAAAGCCTTCCACAGGTCAGAGTACAGATGTTTCCTTTCCCCTTTCATGTATTCACAGAAATGAGCTTTTTGATGTTAGAGCTGTTCCAGTCCAGGCAGATCATGCAGCTGCTGGCCTGTGAGTTAAATAGTGCTGCATCATTGCAGGGCATCTTTTTCAAGTGGCTCTGGGCTTAATTCCCAGCTCACCTCATAGAATTCAGTTTCTCTGTTAATTCAGGAGGCCCTATTTGCCTTTCAGAACCTGTTTGATATCAGTGACTTCAATGAGCTGCAGTCTGATGCTTTTGGGTGAATTCTGGGACCAGGCTCAGTGTGTTCTCACTTTCATTGGGAAGATGTTGTTGCTTCCCAGCTCAGCCAGGCACCTCAGTTTGTGTCAAGTTGCTAAAACAAATACACAGTTTCTTGATTCCTATCAGTTCATTGGAATTTTCTTTTTTCCTAAGTTTCTTTCTGTATTAGAAATGGAATTGTGCAAACCTTCACTTCTTTTTCTTCTGGACCTTCTGGAACTTAAACCAGTGCTGCAGTGTTAGAATAGATCTGCTCAGGGTTCAGATATGTGTGAAGATTGTTGCTCAGGAAGGAGGGAGAACCTTCTCTTCAACGAGAGGGGTGGATGATGGAGGTTTTACAGGGTGAAACTGCTGGGTTTGGAGGCTGCCTCTGCTCTTTTAAAGCCCCTGAGTGGTTGCGTGGAATGCACGTTCGTGGCAGTTGTGTCATCGTCACAAGTCACAGCCCCCTTCCTTTTAATAAAACTCGTAAGCACTTCTAATTTCTGGTGATGATATTTCATACGGGCGTGGATATTTTTCATTAAAACTTCAATTTCAAACAACGTTTAGAGGGGAAAGCAATGAGTGGTTTAAATGCAGGTGGACTTTGATGGGAGCCTGGGTTTGTACCTGAGTCAGGTGAGTGTGCCCTCAGCCAGGGCATGTGGGTTCAGAGCAAGGAAATGGATGATCCTCTCTTCAGGGTGGGATGAGCAGCTGTGAGATGTCATCTGATAGTGACTGTACCTAGGGGAGTGGGAATTCACCCCGCTCAGAAGCTGGAGGGGGAGGAAAAGGCTCATTTCAAAGAACTGAAGAGCCAGAAGTCCTTCTCTTGTGGGTGGCAGTGAGAAGTTCTCACATTATTCAGGATCAGAGTACATAGGCTTGGCCTTGCATCAGACCCCTTTTTAATCTGTTCCACTGTCTCCAGTGATTTTTGTAGCCCATATCAGAAGGGTTCATGATTCTGAGAGAAAAAGCCTCAGCAGAAGGAGCTGAAGCAGCTGGAGGGATGCCCTGTCTGAAGGGATGGAATAAATGCATTCCTTTCCTTACAGCACTTCCTCTGGAATTGCTGAAAGCAAGCTGGCACCGAAATTAGGGATGGTCTTTGGGGAGTAAACTTTCCATCACATTGCTGTTGTCTTCTTTCAGAAATGGGATCTAGACAAGACTCTTGAGGATCTGGACCAGCAGAGAGAGAAAACTCATGGAGAAGTTCCTTTCTTCCCAGCAGATTACGGTAATATCAGTAGCTGAAAGTGCATAAAAATAAATAAAACTCAGGTTCCCGTGTTTAAGTCATTCCCTGCAGCATAATTTTGAATGCTGAAATCACAGTGAGGTTTTTTAATGCTTCTAAAACATATTTAATTAACTTCCCTCAAGATTTCATCTAGGTTTTTTTAGCCTGAAGCTGCTGCTTCATGGCCTGCCATGGGCCAGACAAGCCAGATGAAATATCTTTATCCCTCTCCTGACAGGCTGTAGGAAAAGGGACAGTGTGAAAATGGGGAATACTGGGTGATTCCATGGCAGAGGACCCCAACTGATGCTGATTTTGTGGCTCTTCCACAGAGACCTTGAGGAAGAAGTCTGAAGCTGAGCTCCTGGAGAAGCTGGGGGAGCTGCATGCCAGGCAGTCCAGGACAGGCTCTCCTGTCTGTGAGTGCCCATCAGCCAGGCCCTGCTCCTTCCAGGGACAGCAGGACAATCAGTAGGTCCTTTTCTGTCACATATCCCAGCTAATCCTGGCTGCCAGTATGAATACCTGGGAATTCCTGGTCTTCCATAGGGGTTTTTCTCTGTAGCCTTGCAGAAAGCTGATACTGGAGTTGGAATACTCAGTCATTCACTGATGAAAACCTTGGCATTCTCCATCCATTTGTCTGGGCCTTACCAGACACTCGGGATAAATGGGAAAGGCAGGGAAATGAGCTAAGCCAATTATCCTGCTCACCTTTCTTGTCCTCTAGGGCACCAGTTTCTCTTCCTGCTACCTCAGTGTAGCAAAAGTGCACAGGATGGTTTTCTGTGGGTACCAGTGGAGCTGTCAGTGCATCTCGGAGGGCTCTGTGTGAAGGAAGAGCATTTTCAGGCTGTTCAGAGGGAACAACACCAATGGTGGCAGCACAGAGGAAGCAATGAGTGAAAAAGTGCAGGGGAAGGTGGGAGGTGTCCTCATTGCCAGAGCAGGGAGAGCCACGAGGATGATTTGCACTTTGTATGCTTGGGAGGATAAAATGGAATTGCCAAAAGAGGCAGAGAGGAAAGGGGGAACCTGTTCTTACTCATTGACACTGAGATCTTAAAAGCTGGGATCTCTCTGGTGCCGTACCTGCCTGCCGTGTTTCTCCAGAACAATTTGGTGGTGTCACATTTTGAGAACTAAATATCCCTCTTCATCCTGCCTGTGATCTGTGGTCCTGGGGGAAGCTGAATCCCTGGATTTTGATAGCAGGCAGAAGCAGAGCTGGAATCTGTGCGGTAGCCAAGCGCAAAGCTCCTTTCCCAGTCCACTTTTGATCCTAATGCACTCCCTGCAGGATTTCTTGTGTGGATGAGGCAGAGGAAATGCTGAAGTGGTGTTTTCTGTGTGTAGGGATGTTGCCTGGCTGTCATCCCCACCAAGTTCTCTGAGATCCCAGTGCCTGCCAGAGCCTGCCACTGTGTACATAGATTTGAGAGGTGCTGAGCCCCACAAGTCAGGGACATTCCCTGAAGAGGAACCAAGGTAAATCCTGGCTTCGTGGGGGTGAGAAATAAGTAACAAAAAGTGAGAATCTTAAACCTTTCTGAATCTGAAACTTGTGAAATGTAACCTTAAAAATGTTCTTTCACACCTCTGGCATAAGAAGAAACCTTGTAGTTAATAAACAGCTAACAGATAATAAACAGGAAACACATTTTCATCTAGTTGCTTGAATAGTTTAATTTTTTTTTGCTAGACTAATAGTGTGAAGAACTCTCCATAACACCTGGAGATCTTCCCTGGAATTATCTCTCCTTTTTTCCTCATTTTCTAAATTTTCATCCTAGAACTGGCCAAGAGCCAACAGGCAGTTGGAAGAGGGTTAATTAATACGGTCTGATTGTTTCACAGTGCAAGTGACAGCTCCTCCTCTGAAGAAGAAGAGACTGTGTCAGTTAAGGATGAAGCAGAAAGGAGAATGTAAGATTCCTTACCAGGTTCAAGTGATACGATGGTCATTCTTTCTGGAACTAAAATAATGGCCCTAACAGTGATCAGAGTGAAAGTTTGTGTATTTAAATAGCTCAATTCCTGGCTTTCATAGC
>VZRN01005960.1:29913-101914 GCA_013397935.1 Dasyornis broadbenti | reverse complement strand
ACGTTTAATAAAAAAAAAAAAAAAAGGCTACAATGGATAGAGATTTAAAGAGAATATTGGCTACATTGTATGGGCAGGGATGCTCCCAATTCTCTTGAATTGGAGGGGATAGGGAAAAGAGTGTGATGGGTGGAATTCTAAACTGTAAACTCCTCACCAGGCACAGATGTGAACCCTTTGTTGCTAAACTCAGAGTTTGATTCATATCCATAACTTGTAAAACGTTTGTTTGATGTGAAGCAGAGATGTCAGGTTTAACCCTCTTCCTGCATTTGTGCCCTGGATTCCATTTGGAATTCTGCAGCCTGGAAGTTCAAACCACAGCAGTGCAGGGACAAGCAGAACATGTGTCTGGTTGTGCCAGCCAATTACACTTCTTTTAATGGTTTGGGAGATGATTTGGCAAGGAACAGAGCCCAGCCAAGGCAATTGAGAACATCTAATCCAAACCCAGCAAAAAGCAGGGACGAGGTGATGCTTGGGGAACTCTCCCTGGCACTGATCCAAATTCAGCAGCTCCGTCAGTGTAAATCTGCAGGGCTTGGATTTTGATTCACCTTCATGTTGCTAAAGAACGTGCACAAATGCAATGCCTGGCAAATGGTGCTCCGTTCTGGTTGTAAATAAGAAATCCTCTTGGTCTCAGCAGGGCAGGATTCTGATCTCATTCACAAGGACTCAATCCAGTTTCATTCTTACCTGGAAGGAATTATTAAACAGGAATTATTATTCTGTACATGCAGATTATGTAATGACAGGACATTCCACTATCACAATAATGTGCTTTAGCAGTCTCATTGAGGAAATTAAGCCAAACACTCAAAAATTCTAACAATTATTAGAAAAACCTTTTCCTCTCCTCTATGTTTTTAAACCCCATCCCCTGTATCCAAAGGGGATAAAAATCTGCAGGCTCTGATTTCCATGCCAACAATGCATTTGTTCAGGGCTGTTCTGGTAGGTGTTTGTGTTGTGCCTGAGAGCAGAAGAGGTAAATAAATTGCCAGGAAGATCAGTTTTGTGTTCTGGCTCTGTGGAGGTGTGTGTCACCTGAGTGCTGGTGCTGCTGGTACCCACAGTAATCATTCCTATAGATGCCCAGTCCTTGTTTGGAGCTGTCACTCATATCAGAAGTTCCTCAGAGATTGTGTTTATTCCTATAATGCTTTATCTTGATTAAATCAGATTTTTTTTTCCTTTGCAGGAGGAACTGCTCAGGGAAAAGCCTGTTACTGCAACAACTCCGAGCAGCCCGTAAAGAGGCCTTGGAGCTTCTTCATAAAACGTCTGTTCCAGCTGAAAAGCTGCATCCAGAAAGGCTGGAAAACAGAAGTTCCTCTAATATAAGTCAAAACCAATCCTGTGAAGTGAGGCAAGAGACAAATGAGATTGTTTCCAGGAAATTGAGGAGGTTGGAACCAGAGAAGAAAAGTTCCCCTTTGTCAAGCTGTGGGGCCAGTGGAGCTGCCACAGAAAAAGAGAACAAAATGGAAGCTGAGAAGGTCCAAAATGCAGGAAATGCTCCAGAGTGTCCTCTAGCTACAACAGAACTGCCAAGGTATCCCCCAGGAAAAGTCACCCATTTCTCTTCCTGCTACCTCAGTGTAGCAAAAGTGCACAGGATGGTTTTCTGTGGGTACCAGTGGAGCTGTCAGTGCATCTCGGAGGGCTCTGTGTGAAGGAAATGCATTTTCAGGCAGTTCCGAGGGAACAACATCAATGGTGGCAGCACAGAGGAAATAATGAGTTTTGACTGTGGCCTCTCTGATTGTCTAGGATTAAAGAACACTGCTTCCCTGGGCTGTGAGCTGGGGCAAAAAGGTGTTGGTTTTGTTACCTGGAAACAACAACAGTCCTGGCAGCTACTGCTGCAAGGTTTAGGGGCAGCCTCAGTGGGACTTGGGGTTAGATGAGCTACGGCACTTCTGACATTGTAAACTGAGCCTTTTTCTTGAGCTCCTATTTTATAGAAGAGGAGGATAACACGGCATTGATCTCCTTTAGGAACAACAGCGCTGGGATTTCCTAAGCACTGCTTCCTAGAAAATAGCTCTGGAAGGGTCAGTCTCCCTGTGCCAATAAAGAGTGAGGGAAAATCTGATCTCTCCTGGCAGATCTTTATAGAACTCAGTCTTGAAATCCTCGGTGGTGAGGATTCCTTGACTCCCAGGAAGTACATTTTGCTGCTTAATTATCCTTACAGTTGTAAAGCTTTTCATTACGTCTAATTTAAATTATCCTCTCTCCAGTTTAAGCTTATTTTTGTTGTGTTCCCAGAAGGAATGGAAAATGGTTTATTCTGTTTCTCAGTATAAAACACCTTTTACAAACTGGAAGATGTATCAGTCTCCCCTTGTAATTTTTTCTTCCCAAACAAAGGAATTCTGACTCTCTGCCACCAAGAAAAGTGCAAGATCTTGGGAGTTACAAAGAACACCCGTGAGGAATGCCACAGGAACATCTTGGAAAGCTTTAAAAACTAGAAATAAGAGTGATATCAACTGAGGAAATTGCAGTTATTTGGGCCTCTGCCTCCCTGGGCTTAGTTTAATGCAGTGTATTCTGCAGAAGGTCTAATTTTAAAGTGAAATCAGGTGGTTGCGTTGTGCACCTGCCCAACTATTTGGGAGAGCTCCATTATGCTGCCTTTTCAAAGGTTATATCCTGCTATTTTCAGAGTGAAATTTAACATTCTGACTTTGACATATGAGCCCTGGAAAGAATCAGGATCTGCCTGCTCTGGAGACTATTCCTGTGTCAGAGTTAAACACTTGCCTGCCCTGCCACTCAGACACCTCAGCTCCTGTGTACTTGCTTTAAATGGCAGATGGTTGCTTGCTGGGATTTTTCCCTATGGAATTCCTGACATTAAGCTCCTTGCTTCCATCAGGAATACCAAACTCCATTTTGGTTACCTGTTAGCCTGCCACAGAGATGGGAGCTCGTAGCCAGGCAAGAATCTGGGTTATTTATTGTCTCTGAGTAATAATTCAATGGTTTTAACTGATTTCAGTTTGCTTTCTTGCTGTTCTAATCATTGCTGGGGCACCTGGGGCTGGAAGAATTCAGAAGAAATTGAACTTCATGTTTGCCATGGAAATGGCAGAGGAAATCTTTGTGCAGGCATCCAAATGTAGAAAGATGGGAGGTCCTGGGGTCAGGGGAAACTTATCTCTGTCCTATCCTATAGCAGATAGGAAAGGAAATGGGGTTAGACTGGGAATTCCGTGTGGAGATGGGGAGTGACACGTCACAAACACATCTCTGCTTAAAGGAGATTTGATCTCCCCATACATCATCCCCACTCATCAGAAGTTTGATCTCTGCTCCTTTTCCTTGAAGTTCTTGTCTTCTTAGAGAGATGGTTTCATCCACTGACAAGTTCTTGTGTCCCCCCCCACAAACACCAAAATTGCTTCCTCAAGCTGTTTTAGCCTTTCATGTCATGATTCCCCCTCAAGTGTGTGGTATAAACATGAGAAACAAAGAAACGCAAACAGATGAACAAGAGGCTTTTTCTCCCAGGTGAAAAAGCTTAATCTGTGTGTTTTCCAGGAGAGAAGGAAGTGAAAGAGAGCTATCCCAAAAGGAAGAGGAGATGAAAGAGAGGCAGAGGAGATGCAGATTGCAGGAGCAGCTGGAGCGGTGGCAGCCGCAGCGCTCGGTGTGGGGGAAGCAGCCCATGGCAGAGAACACTCCGGTGCTGTTCCACATGGTCAGTGGCTCAGGGTAGGCTGGGCTCGCCAGGAGGGCCCTGCCACGGGAAACTGGGAGCAAAAAGTCATTCTCACTGTGTTATTTCTAATCTGTTTGTTATGGAGCACCATTGCCTGGGGAGAGGAGCACTCCTGCAGCTTTTCTCTCACACCTTCCTGTGCACAGAGAGCTCCCCAGGCGGCTGCCCTGCAGTTCTGACCTGGCAGGGGATGGAGGAGCTGAAATCAGTGGCCTCAGTCTCATCTACTTCACAGGACCCAGAGTCTCCCACATGATTTTTCATCACTTTTTCTAAAAAAGTGCAATATTTTTACTGTCTCTGCCAAGTCCTGTCTTGTTGTCTGCCCCCACCATCTTTGTAGTTCACTTTCGTGGGTCGATTTTGAGGATTGTGGGTTTAATAATACATTTTACTCCTGATTAAGGGAATATGAAATTATCCTGATTTTTCCCAAAGCCCAAATATGGCTTGGAGGACCTGGTTATTGTTCCTCCTCCTCAGATTTATCTCTGTCCATGCTCTTGGTGAAGGGGTTGGAATGAGATGAGCTTTCAGATCACTCCCAACCCAACCCATTCCATGATTCTATGATGTGCAGTCCTACTTCATCCAGGATTTTGCTGAACACAAGGCCAGCTGAGAAGGTAAGAGGGGAATGAGAAACTCCAGTATTTTTCCATGAATACACCCTAACGATTTCTTGGGGCTAATGCCAATAACAGAGCTCTGCTGTACAAAAGTCAAAAGACTTCACAGCCCTAGATTTGGGGCTGCACCACTCAGGTTTGTTCTGCAAATTGATTGCTGTGTTTGTGGAGATTTGAAAGCTCATTTTATTTAACACTGGATTAATCAGTGAGGAGGAGTGAAGGACTAGCAAACTGCCAGCTGAGTTTCCCTCTGCCAGCCTGCTTTGACAAGGACAGCACAGTGCCCCGAGCTCTGCTTTGGAGGTGTAAATGTTGTGGATCCTTCGGATTTGCTCCTCCCGGGCTGCTCGCAGGCACCACCCACTTCCAGTTAGCCCTAATTAAGATGCGGACGCTTGCTCCTCAGAAATCCACGTGGGCCTCGCTCTCTCCCTGCTGGCAATGCACCAGGCAATGCAGAATCACCATGGATTTGGTCATTTCCCGTATTGGCTGGGCTGGTGCCAAGGTGGATCAGCTCCGGGTGGATCTGGGCTGGAACTGAAGCGAGGTGTAAATGTGCCCCTGAGAGCGGGGATGGTGTTCCAGACATGGCAGCAGGGCCGTGGGCATTGCTCCCCAGCCCAGGCTGCTGCTGCCTCTGGAATCTGCTGCCAGTGCCAAAAAGAGGGACAGGGGCTTGTTATACAGTGACAGGACACAGGGAATGGTTTTAACCTGCCAGAGGGCAGGGATAGATGGGATATTGGGAAGGAATTGTTCCCTGGAAGGGTGGGCAGGCCCTGGCACAGGGTGCCCAGAGCAGCTGTGGCTGCCCCTGGATCCCTGGAAGTGTCCAAGGCCACGCTGGACAGGGCTTGGAGCAGCCTGGGACAGTGGAATGTGTCCCTGCCCATGGCAAGGGGGTGGAACAAGATGGTCTTGAAGGTCCCTTCCAACCCAAACCATTCCATTATTCCAAAGTAAGTGCCAGCCTGCTCCAGGGGAACCTGCCTGACCTCCCAAGGTACTGTAGGTAAAAGCAAATCAGCACAACCCATAATAACTATGTTGTCTGGGCAACTCTGCTCTTAGTTCTTATTCAGAAATATTCATTATTAAAATTAAGAATAAAAAATGTATCAACATCATCTATCAAATACAACAGTCCTTTATAAGATTACTTGAAATCCGCCTTGATAGCAGCATTTTTTCATTGAATTTGAACAGGATTTTCTTTTATTTCTTTTCTTTTGCTGAACAGAGACAGAAAAACTTGACTGTTTTGACGTTTAAAACTAAAAACCCCTGTAATTTGGCAGCAATGTCTCAGTGAAAATATCTAATATCTATATATAAACATGTATATTCAAAGAACAAGCTGCAGAGCTTGACAGAGTAGCACCCTTTCAAATTTGTTTTGTAAGTCTTTTGTTTTGGCAGTGATAGATGTTCAGATCTGGAACACTTGTCATCGTTTCCAGAATTCCTCTGACCATTTATAATGTACATAAATAATTGAATTGAATAATAATCAGAGGGAAAGTTTAGAAACTCTGCAATTACTGTAGCTGAGGTGCTGGGAAAGACTGGCAAAGGAGATTTAAAAAGCTGCATTAGGGTTACATTAGAGTTCTTGTCTAAAATGTAAAAGCAGATTTAATGTGCCGTCTCATTTTCTTAACCCAGTTCAGTCAAGCTCTGTCCTCAGCTTCACTCTGGGAGTCAGGGTTGGGGAGAACAATTTCAAAACAGTGCGGGTAACTTGGGAGACTCAGAATTAACTTCCAGGGGCACTTCAGCTGCTAAAGAAGGAGCTGAGATCAGTGGATTTTCAAGACACACAGGTGCCAGTTCCCTGGGAAATCAATGAGTTCATTCTAGGAATTCTGCCTGCCAAGTCCATGTCTTTAGGTGCCCGAATACTTGGGCAATCTGGCCCACCTCTTAGTTCTAAAAATAATGCAGGGAAGAACCTGATTATTTTAATATTGTTTGGTTTTGGTTTTTATTTCCTTCTCCCCTCCACCACCCAAACTTTCAGTGAAATTCAAGACTAGCATGAGTCGATCTCTTCTGAAATTGGGCCTCTTAAGCACATTTTAACCTCTGGATCTGGTTCAGAACTGATGGAAGCACCTAGAGTTCTGTCAAAGCCAGCAGAGTAGTGCTGTGATCCTTGCTGTGGGGTCAGGATGAGTTAATAGTTTAGAGGAACAACCCAGGGTTTGTTTCAGTGTTTGAGCAGTGTGTTATTGATGAGGGGGACAGGAGGAATGCTCACAGTATGCAAAGCAGTTAAAGGGAGGATGTAAAATGAGATGGGTTTGATCTGTGGCTTCATTCATCTTGCTTATTATGGTGACTTAGGGCTGATGTTGTTTTCCAACCACACTCCCATGGGTGGGATCCAGATAATGGTGGTGACTTTTGCCAGGCTCAGAACTGAGTTTTATGTCAGGAGCAGCACAGGCAGGTCACTCTAAAGATCCCAGAGTGGTTTGGGTGGGAAGGACCTTAAAGCTCATCCAGTCCCACCCCTGCCATGGGCAGGGACACCTCCTACCATCCCAGGCTGCTCCAAGCCCTGTCCAACCTGGCCTTGGGCACTTCCAGGGATCCAGGGGCAGCCCCAGCTTCTCTGGGCAACCTGTGCCAGGGCCTCCCCACCTTCACAGGGAAGAATTTCTCCCCAAAATCCCATCTATCTCTGCCCTCCGGCAATGGGAAGCCTTTGGGGAGCTGCAGGTGAGCAAAGCAGGCAGGGCTGTCCTCACCAGCAAGGAGGGCAATTCCACAGTCCCCAGAGAGAAGCAGAGCAGCCCCTGTGACGGCGGCCAGGTGGGAAATGTGTGGGAATGAGGAAGGTCCAGGGTCAAGGACAGAAAGCCAGGGCAGGGACAGGACACAGAGCCAGCCCTGTGAGCACCCAGGGGGTGTGGAGGGATGAAACTGAGCTGAGATGGAGCCTCCAAGTCAGAGCAGGGGCTGTGCAGGTGAGGGAGGTGAGGCCAGGCAGAGGCAGAGCTGCACTGCAGCTTGTCCAGGACCAAGGGAAATGGCTCTGCTGAAAAAGCAGCGGCACAGAGCCCCTTTCCCAGCAGCCCCATGTGAAGTGACACACCTGAGCGTGGGTCACACCTGGCCTTGGACACTGCAGCCAAACCCCTGCATGGCTCTGACACTTCCCACCCAGCCCTGGAATCCATTTAACACAGAACAACCAGAACTTAGCTTGAATTCATCTCTTTTATTACTGGGACAAAGTAGGTGTTTTCAGCTTGGTTCTTCATTTATTGCTTTCTCATGATATGGCAGAACAAGCTAAAGTTGTTGGAGAGCTATTAGGAACCACCTTGTAACCAGCCCCTTCTAAACACGGCTTTATCTCCCTTCCACAGGCACAGTGGCTGGGAAATGAATGTGTTGACTCACAGTGAGGCATCTCATTTCTCTTGGCATTCACAATCACTCTGGCTAACCTTGTATTAGTAATTCTATTGCCACGATCCTCATCTCACTGCAGCTTAGCCTTACAGCTGCCTCACAGAACAGAAACACCCAGGCACAACAGAGGCGTTCTACCTTAACCAATAGATGATGTGGGTATTTTCCTTTCCATCTTGTAAACACAGGCTCCATCACCTTTTTGTCAAAATCAGCAGGTTCTTTATGTTAACACACCCTTGACTCAGTTTGCCGGTGTCAGAATTCTCAATCACAAGATTTCCTACTTGCCTTCCCCCCAGATTACCAATACTTGATGGTCAAAACGTTCCTCGCCCTTTTATGGCCTTGTTCTCGCTTTGATCTGATATTTCTTTAGGGAAAGATCCCTGAAAAAAATCCATATTTACCACCAGTGCTGTACTGGGACAGTTACCCTGCGTCAGCACTGCCTGACTGATTAGTAGGGACTGATTTCCAAAGTAGGGACTGATTTCCAAAACTTGTACAAGTATTTTTAGTTCAGTTACTTGCCCCAAAAGTTATTTTTAAGTAGGAGGTGCCTTGATCTGCAAATTGTCAGTGAAATGCTTTTGGTTCTTTACCTGTCTTCTCTAAATAGGTGCCTGTGATTGCCATTGCTGTTCCATGGGTGTTTTGATCTTTTTAAGGCAAGACTGCTGACATCAACACTGGAAATTGCCCTCTTCTTCCATCTTTGGGTTGTTCAAGGACATTGTGGATCCCAGGATCCCAACCCAGCGCTTCACCAGCTGGACCAGGGCACTTGGGCTCCTCCCCAGCTCCACTGGAGCTGCTCACATGACTGCCCTGAGGTGATGGCCTCAGCATTATTTAAAAATACACCACCTTTCCTTGCTGGGTGGAAAAATGCATAAAGGAAAAGGACTGTAAGAAAGCAAAATTAATGTCTCAGCATGAAGAATGGACAAAGGCCTGATCAGCCACTCATGAAGGAATAGGTTTTGTGCCACTTCCTTGCAGAAATGCCGATTTATCCCCCAAAATGTGGTGCAATACATCTGATTGGAGAAGCTGGTGAAACCTATAAAATCTATTTGTGATTATAGTGGTTTTGTGACACAGGAGTTGGATTTTTCTGTGTCTGCATTACTCCAGAGGTGATCCTGGCAGTACAAATCACCTGCGACCAAATGTTTTCATTGACACCGGGCCAAAGCAGCTGCATCTGTGTGAATTAAACCAGCATTTAGCCCTACTATTATTTTAATATAGCTTAGAAAAACCCCATTAATTGTTAAAATCACCAAGTATTTCCCACACTAATTATTTTTCGGACGCCAGAGCTGAGTTTGCGTTGTGCTTGGCTCCAGGTGCTCTCCCTGCTGGGCTGATGCCAGGTTGTGGCCAGCAGTGCTGTGCCCAACAGCCACCAGATGGCCCCTGAATTCCTCCATTTTTTCCCCTGCCAGGCATTTAATGAGTTCCTGAAACAAGATTAAAATCTCTTGTACTTAATGAACCCACTGCCTCGACTCAAGAAAGGCTTAAAAATAAACTAAGGCAATTAGAGATGGAGTTAAACTTAGCACACAGAGACAGAAGGCCAAGATTCCTGTTTGTGCCACCAGTCCAGCACACAGCTTTTGGAATCGATGGAAGATCCCAAGGAAATGTTTTTCCAGCATGGGTGGCTGTCAGCTGGCACAGAGCCTGTGCTTCTGGCCTCCTCTTCATCTTCCCACATGGTGCCAGTGAAAGCAAACGGAGGGGATTTGCTGGCACAGCACTTTGCTGGAGTGGCTGCTTCCTGCTGTCCCTGGCTGCAGGCACAAATCCCAGGAGCTGGGGCTCAGGACGGCACGGATCTGACCCAAGGATTTGTCTTAATAGGGAAGCAGAGAGTCTGGGCCTTACATGGCTGTGTTAAACAGCTCCCTCCACACAGCAGGAGTTTGTTCTCTTTATCCCCAGAGTCAGGGATGTCATGAAAGTGCCCAGGCACTCTCAGGGCAGGCTGGACCTCACATCCTGGTGGCTCCTCTCCCCAGTTCTGCTCACACACCCAGAGCAGGGCCAAGAGCCACACAGTAAAGCTGTTCTGATAAGCTTTGGCTTTAAGAGGTTTTTCAGCCAAATTGCTGTAGAAATGCCCAGAACCAGGAAATTCACCTGTGCTGAAAGCAACAGGATCACCAAAAAGCCATGGAGAGCCTTCCATGTCAGCCTGGACCCTGATGGCTCCCAGGGGCTCCCACTTTTGTGCATTTTCCAGCTGTGGAAAGAATTGAAGAGCCAAAGCACCGAGTTCTTCCAGTGCTGTTTCTGTGAGTGGAGTTCGAAAAGGCCCCAGGATAATGTGAGATATTTAATCCTTTCTATTCCCTGGCATGTCTTGGAAGTGATTAAAATGAGTTCAGGCTTATTCCTCAATACATTCCTGCCTGAGTCTGACAGATGGGAACATTCGTTGCTGTTGCTTAAGGGAAAGGTTAATGCAAGGAAAAGGAGCAGAGTTTCCAGGATTCCATGCATGAACTTGCTGCCAGTAGAGGTCCTGAATACTCCTCCATTCACATCAGCAGGATGCTCACATTAAACTTGAAGCCAATAATGTCAAATATCCATGGGCTAAATTCTATTTCTCCTCTAGGAGAGGGCAGGAGGACACAAAACCATCTCTGGGCTTTTTGTCTCCTCAGGTCCTGCTCCATGCCAGGCCCTGTGCTGGCAGCAGGAAGAGCTGCCCTGGGTTTGCAGTGGTGAGGGACAAGTGCCAGTCACCTTTAGTTACACAGAGAAACACTTTCTGCCGTGCTTCTCTCTCTCGGAATCAAAATAGAATTCCCAACTCCTGGCCTTCCCTCAGGACTGCGATCACTGATGCTATTTGGAGATGAAAGGAGGCTGAACCTGCCCCTCTGTTTTTCCAAGGGGATGTAGAGGGTTGCCTGTGAAAGGAACTGCAGGATTTGAACTGCATTCCTGGTTTTCCTCATGCCCTCCTGTTCAGCACTGACTTAGGCCGGGCTCGTGTTCCAAATCTCAGCACACAGGGGGATAAGCTTGGTCACAACTTGTAAACACATTATTCCACAAATACTCATTATAGGGCATTGTTCTCAGTGGCAGGGAATGGAATTCGGGCCTTTATCTGAGATTATGGAGTGGAAGAATCGTGCAGTTACATTTATTTTGCAAACACGGAGCTCTGGTCAGCTCTGTGCCAGGCACCTGGAGTTCCCACAAGCTTTAGGGAACACCGTAAGCACTCAGCGGCTCTCAGGATCACAGAGCCCCAAATTCAGAGCTCTGAAGGATTGTCTGAATGGTGTTTTAGAGCTGGAGGGAAGCGCACAGAGCCTGAGACAAACCTGGACACAATCCATTTTAACTGGAAGCTGATAGTTTGTAAAAACAAGCCACTTTAGCTCTGCTAAAACTTCCTGATAAAGCAGCTGACCAGAGTTTCATCCCCCAGGCCCTTTTTCTTCCTTTATTTCCTTGGGGATTTCCATAGAGTATCAGGGGAAATACATGAAAAGATAAATACATGGGAAGACTACAAAAAATGAGGCTTTCCCCAAGTTGATAAATGCATGGTGAATGATAAAACCAGTCCCAGAATAGTTTGGGTAGAAAGGGACCCTAAAGCTCATCTCATTCCAGCCCCCTGGGCAGGGAATCTCCTGGAGTATCCCAGTGAAGCCGTTTTGGTAGGATTTAAAGCCAGCTCGGAGCATGTGCCAAATGCCAGCCTGGATTTCAGATGGCTGAGCACCAATTCCATGCTCTGCTCCAGCATTTCCAAGTGACCACGTACAACTCCCTTCCCTCCTGAGGGCCTGGAAGTGGTAGCACATTTTATTTGTGAGGCAGGTTGGAATCCTTTGAAGGACAGGTTGTAGGAGATGCAGGTAAGATTGTGCTGAGGTGGTTTAGAGGCCACAACACTTTGAGGAGCAGGAAAGGGAACAGAGGATAATTTGGAAAGTTTGTTTATAATTTTACACTCTTCCTCTTCAGGGCACTTTACAGCCTTTTGATAATTAATCCAGCTAGACAGGGACTAGGATAAGGAAATATTATCCTCACTTTACAGTGCCACAGAGAAATACTTCATTCCAGAACCAGGACTGAGGCACAAGGTTCTGATTCCCAGCCTTGTGCTCACATGAAATGTGTAAGTAATTAAACTTCCTTTACTCATTTCAGCTGCTTCTCATTAACCAGGAGTATAAACTCATTAGAGGAGGAACTTTTTGTTACATGTGCTCAGAACAGCAGCACAATGAGGCTGGGAATCCTTCTGAGCCTCTCCAAGTGTTACTGGAGTGTAAACACCAATCATGGAAAAGGCTCTTCTCGTTTTTAATGATTATGTCTCAGAAAGCAAACAAACTCAAACAGTGTAACTTCCATTTAAATTTTAATGCACTTCTCAGGTCATTCTTTATTTGAGTTGAGCCTTTGTCAGAAAATTTCCCCACTTTTAAAAAAATAAAGAAGAAATCGTATGTTTGTTACCAGTTGTTTGAATGAGTTTTTAGCTGCACTCAAACCTGTTGAATTCTAGACTAGAAATCCTTTGATCCTGTGTGATCCATGGCATCTCTCTGCTAACACATCCTATGGGCCAGATCCTTGCCTCCCGTGGAACAGGGTTTATCCACATCTTTGATAGATGAGCCATTAGCTCCAGTGAAGCAGCTGAGAATTCCCTCAGTGCAGTTAAGAGGTTTTATTCTTCATGCCCAAGACTAAGAATAATTGTCCAGAGCAAGAAAACTTCCAGCAAAGACATTTTCTTTATTATTATTATATTTTTAACTTAAACTCCCATGATCTGGAGTGCCCTAAGTGAATTGAAAACTATGGAGATCAGAGCAAATAACGCTCTATTACCCAGCTCCCTGAATCCCTGCAATCTCCCTTTGGCAGAGTTATCTGCTTCGCAGGATCATAACTCTCCCATTTGGGCAATCTGAGGCTCAGTCCACATCAGAAATTTCCATCCCATCTTGCCCTCATCAGGTTTTTGAGATCCACAACCCCAGCATGACACTCAGAAAGGCAGTGGTGCCACCGAGAGCACAGAACTGCATTTACAGGAGCACCATTAACATCAATTGTACTCTCCTTTTTGTCATTCAAAGTTCACTTCCTAATTCCAGAGTGTACTGCAGGAAATGCAGATCTCGCCTCGTTCTCACCCATTGCTCCCACTTTGCAGTGATAAAGCAGATCTTTGAATGGTTCCAGCGTTTATTCCACGCTTTAATGTGGAGTTTCAAATCATCTAACAGATGGCATTGTCATCATTTTTCCTTCCCTACAGAATGAAAATGAACAAACACTTGACATTTCCAATATGTCTTCATCTAATGCAAGAATTTTTAGAAGCCATGGAATGGTGATAATCTGCTTTGCCTTAGATGGCCAGAATTGGTAAAAGTGTCCTAAAAATCCTACATTTGCCACGTGACTGTGTGGAAAATAGGGATATAACCACACAATCAACATGGTTCTGTCTTCTGCCATCATGGAAAAGTGGGAACATGGAATACCAGAGCAGCTGTGGAATGAGAGGGGAAGGTTCATTAGAGAAATTAGCTCGAGCTGCTCCAGCACTTAGAAATCAGCTCACATTTACAAACCCACAGCAGATGCAGCGTTTGGCAAAAGAGTCCTGCAGTCAGTAATTTGCCATTCATCAGGGATTGCCTCTTAAATCTGGGATCCAAGCTAGGGTGCAGATGACATAGAAGGATAAATTTAGACAGGGCTGAAAACAATTATTTTGATTAAACCTTCAGCCAATGAGAGTGAGAGTCTTCCTTTTCCTCCCCTTCCCCCTCGCTCACCCCTCTGTGGTAAAGGAGGAGGAGACTGGGTTAACGTTTCTCCCTTTTCCATGCAGTGGATGTTGGGATGGAGCTTTTGCTGCTGCAGGCTTCAATGGAGTAGGGAGGGCATTTGGATGGAATATGATGCCTTGCTTCCGTGTTGGGGTTGGAAATGGTGCTGGAAGGGAAATAGGGAAGTTTTATTTACCTGGAGGAGAGAGATTGCACCTATTAAAGTGAAAAATTGGTTTTTCCTTGGCCTATCCTGCTACTGGAGCAACCCTTCAGACTGGGTGAGCTGATTCTGCTGGAAAATCTTTGTGGAGTTGTTGCCTGGCTCCTAAACTTCTCCTTGGTCATTGCAGCCTCTCACAGCTTTGACAATGATGTTTCCCAGTCTTTGGAGCTCTTTGTCCAATCTGACGTGGAGGTGTGGGAAGAGTAATGCCAACAACTCTTTTAAAAAACATCAACAAAAAGCATCAATTGACCGCTTTGAGCAGCTTTATTAGAAATAAAATGAGGCTATTCTGGGCTGACAAGCTTGTGTCCACTGAGCTTTGGCTTGCTGTTATCGCCAACAGCTCTGGTTTAAAATAATCATGTGGAGGTAAAATGCCACTTTTTACTGAGTGTTTGTACAGGGCCCTTCACATTACAGGGGGTTTTTATGAATAGTGGTTTCCTTTGGGATTATCATGGAATCATGGAATGGTTTGGGTTGGAGGGCTCATCCCATTCCACCCACACCTTCCACAGTCCCAGGCTACTCCCAGCCCCGTCCAGCGTGGCCTTGGACACTTCCAGGGATCCAGGGGCAGCCACAGCTGCTCTGGGCACCCTGTGCCAGGGCCTCCCCACTCTCCCAGGGAACAATTCCTTCCCAATATCCCATGCATCCCTGCCCCCCTTCAGCCTAAGGCCATTGTGCCCCCATTTGTGTAAATTCAATGCCCCATCACTGCAGGCTGGGTTGTGCTGCTGTCCTGCAGTTCCTTTTTTCCTCATTTCACTGTGGTGTGGATTTGGGCAGAGGTCACTCCTTGGCTGCTCACTGTGGTTTATAATTCTACGCTCCTTGCGCTGTTTTTATGTTAAAGAGGAAGAAAATGCCATGGAGATGGAGGGTGCTTGGAAAACTGAGCTGAAGGGCTGGAACTGGTAATGCCATAAACTGTAATTGCAAAATAAAATAGCAAGAGTTTGGGAAGAGGAAATTTTATCTTATTTACTCTCTGGTAATTGTTGGCACTTGACTGCAATCAGCTGCAAGCCTCTCTCTGAGTGACAGCACAATTCCAGCCAGAGCACCCAAAAATAGCCCAGCATTTGAGTAATTTTAGGCTTTTTATAACCTAATACTGTCACAAATAAAAGCCAGGGTAACATGGGCAAATTGAGCTCTCCTCATGTGTGGAGTGGGGTAAATGGGGCAGAGCTGTGGGAAGCCATACCCAGAAAGCACCAGCAGTATCTCACATCAGCCACTCTTGCCCAGAATTAAACAGGATTAGTGCCTTTTTTGTTCATTACCCTTAATATTTCAGAAATTAGGTAATTTCTCCACCTAGATTCTTGTTGAGGTGAGGAAGCTGGCAGAGGGAAGGTCCAGCCTTCATCAAAACCTCACCCAGAACCTTAATGAGTAAATTTTTTTATCTGATCTTGCTCAGAAAACCTGCTGCTGGGCCAAGGGAATCTGGAATAGTTGGAAATTTCCTGCTGAAACATTAGTTACAGATGCTGGTTTTATCATTAGCACTTAAATTGCCTCCTCTGATTGATCCCCACACCCTTGTTGAGAGAAGAAGAAAGAATCATTTCTCCAACACAGGATATAGAAGGTCACTTTTTCCTGGTGCTCCCAGAGTTTCTCTTAAGGCCTCTTCCTCAGGGGATTTCAGTGGTGGGGCCAAAGCCCTGAGGAATTCTGTTGGCCCCCCAGGACTACAGGATCGTTAATTAACACAAATCTGCAGCATCACACAGGTTTGCTTGGCTATTTTGCCTTTATTACTAATTGCAGCTTTTATTTGGTACCAAAACACTGGGTTGTTGGGTTTTATTCGTTTTATGCCTTATAAACCATTTTAAGAAGTTGTCTGTTTTGAGGACTGACACGAAAGTCAAGCTACATTAACTTGTCAAGTGGATTAGTCACGAACCACCTTTGTGGACATTTTAATTCAGAATTAAAGTGGCTGTAATTGGATTTAGCTTACTTTGCTTTCAGAGTAAATTCAGGTAAATCAAATTAAGGCTCATTCATTGTAGAGGTGTGGGCAGAAACCGTCATTTGGGCTGCATGGAGCAACTGAAAACATGAGACCAGGTTGGATGGGGCTTGGAGCAGCCTGGTCCAGTGGAAGTTGCCCCTGCCCATGGGAAAGGGTGGAATGGGATGAGTTGTAAAGTCCCTTCCAACCCAACCCATTCCATGATTCTGTGATCATAACTGTTGAGGAGCAGTCCTAGAGAATCTTTGGGATTTTAGGGACTTGCTTCTTTATTTACCAGAGAAACGTCGGGGGCAGCACATTGGATACAGATAGAAAGAACAAGCTGGTGAATAATTACAGCTGCAGCTGCTGCTTCTGTGGAAGGACAAAAAAATGTGAGGCCACAGTTCAAGCTTGAAGTTGTTTCTTGAACAGTTCCCTTAATGCAGAGGGAATTTGAATCCTTAAATAACCGACTATCAGTGCTGAAGTAAAGGAAGGAGGTGAGTTCACTTAACTGTGACATCATCTCTGAAATGAGGGATGTTAGGTGAAGCAGAAAATAATGAGTTTTCACACTATCAGGCTTGTTTGAGGGTTTTTCAGTGATTAAAAAAAAAAAGGCTCAAACACTGAATGTTGAATACAGAATAAATTCAATCACACTTTTCCAGCTGTGACTGTGTAACCTTCCATTCAGCAGGCAGTGTGTGACTAAATGAGGAGCCAGGTGACAGCTGGCCAAGAAAACCTGCAGTGCTCAGGCAGGTGTCACTGATAGAACAACCTGGCTTTTATGGCTCCTTCTCCTTCTTTGATAAATGCTCTCGGGGTGTTAAGTGCCCCTCCTGTGATGGCAGTGAATGGCATTAATTCCTGATGATGAATACGCTTCCAGTAATCCAAGTGACTTCCATTTTCATATATATATATTTTTTTTTTACAGGAAGCCTCTTTTTTGCCAGCTATCGACACATTGCCTGGATCCCACAGTGTGGGGAAGGAGATGCTGCTGCTGACCATTGGGCTGACAAGTTGTGGCCAAGTGGCCACAGCTCAGTGTGAGGGGCAGGCGCCTGACAAGGTGCCGGGAGCAGCCAACATCTACCAGGCCCTCGTGACGTGGCTCCTGTCCCTGGTGAGTGCAGTGACCTGGCACAAAAGGGTGATGAGGGCTGGGTTTTGACCTCCAGTGAATACATAATCGCTGTGGAAATCTCCTTATTTTTTTTTTTTTTTCCTCATCAGCTGCAAAACAGTGGCTGACCAAAGTGGAAATGATATTTTAATTCACCTTAGAGTCAGTAAATAAAAGTCTCGCCGGGGTCAGTGGGTTGTGCCTGTAGTTCATGAAGAAGTAGAAAATTGTTGAGGCAGACTCTCAGTTGTCAAAAGTGACTGCTGGCTGTTAGACTTTTCCTTGGCACAGGGTCCTGGTTTTCTACCACTTGTTCTAGATGAGAATAGACCCTTTCTGATAGTCAAGAGGGCTGTGAACAAGTGGGGAGCTGCTTCATCTTAATTGTCCTTTGGTTCACATGTTTTCCTCCTCTAAAGAAACCACCCCATTTCTCTCCTTCCCATCCACGTTACCCTTTATTCCTTAGGGAAAACAATGTATTTTTCCTCCCCACCCTGCACATTGTCCTTATTCTTTTCCTTTGGAAAGACTCTGGGATACCAGTACCAATCCAGGCAGTCAAGGTAGATTTCACCCTGAGCAGCCAGCCTGCACCAGGCTCTTAAATCACTTAAACTCCACTTAAACACAATTAAATGTTAATGATGTTCATGCTTCCATTAAAACATTGCTAACATTCTTTACTGTTAGTTCAGTGCTAATGAAAATTGCCACTGGAACAGCCCTGGATCCTGGATTTTCCATTCAGCCTTGTTAGCTCGTGACCAGCTGCAGTGTGAGCTCTTTTCCCTGGTGTTATTCCCATTCAAAAACCCTGAGCTGTGACTCGTAGCAGCTCTCTCCGAGCCTGAAAGGGCTACCTCAGCTTCCAGGGCTGTGTCACTGCCAGGTGTGGGATCAGATGTTCAGATGGATTTTGTGCCCGAGAAAAACCGGGGCAAAATCCACCACTTCATTCTACACAGGCTCTGAAATGGCCGGTGGATAGCAATGAAGTTTGTATTTCTTTCATGGAAAGAACTGGAAACGTTGAGGCATTTTTAGACCAAATTCTCATCTGGTGATCCGTGCAGTTCCATTGACTGCCTTGTGTACATCAGCGTATCCTTGCTGATTCCATTGGAGATCTGCTGGAATTCCCCAGGTGAATCCAGTGTTCAAAGCGGTTTGACTTGTGCAACAGTTTCAAAATCCAGCCTGGCCCTGTGTTAAAAGCATGTTTGTAAAGGCCTTTGTCTCCCTGTGAATAGCTTGGGGTTCTGTTATCAGTTCTAGAGCTGACAGTCCATGTAGAGATCGGTGATGTAAAAACCAGGAGAGCAAGACTTAGAGTTTCTGTATCCACCAGAAGCCTGTGAGGGAATTGCAGTCCTGTGGCTCAGACTTGTCTTTCTTTCCATCCAGAGGATGTTCTGGATCAGCCACCTCTGCTCACGTGGCTGCTGTTCCATTCTCCTGGCTTTGCTGATTCCCTGTGTCTGGTTTTCCCCCCTCTTTCCCCTGCAGCACCCCAGTGCTTTCCCAGGCTCTTTCAAGTCTCTCCTCTCTCTTTTCTAACTTATAATCAAGTTTTTCACGTATTCTGCATGTTAAAGTGCATTGCTTCACCTGACTTTGAGCAGCCTCGAGAGCTAAGGTGTGGCTTGTCGTACTGGAACCTTCTCCCTGGATCTAAACTGATATTCACAATCATAATTTATGTCTTGGGGTTGCAGAAGTCACTTTTTACCCTTTTTGGTTTAGATCAGATACAAACACTGGAAAATAGAACGTTTGCACAAAAAAATCCATCCCAAAGAAATCACCTCAGCCCAGCTAAAAGGGGACTCACAGGATAGGGATTGATGGGATTTGGGCTTTCAGTGAAGGGCTTCTTAGGGAAGCCTGCAGCAGCCGCTTGGAATGGCATCATCCCTTTGCATTGATTTTTGAGCTGAGATTGGATTGATCTCGTTGTCGCTGATAAAGGCACACACGGTGCTGCTGTGGCAGGAACATTCTGTGCAGCCTTGACAGGGGCTCTGTGCTCACACCTCAATAACGTGAATTCCTGCTTCCACGTGGTGAAACTGGTGGAACACAGAGCTTGCAAGTCCTCATTGAGAAAATAAATCCTATGACTTATCAAAAGCAACGTGTTATTCCTATTTAATTTGGTCTTTATTGATTTTTCTACTGGCTAAACCACCGCTAATCTACTAATCAAAGCAGAGTGCTCTCTGGATTGTTGTGGGGCTCTACTCAAAAGCACCAGAGCAAGAGAAATGGGTTTTTGTCAGTCCATCTAAAAGTGGAATTGTGTTCTAATGGATTTCCAGGTACCTCCTGTGAAGAGGAATGATGGCCCCAAAGCTCCATTCGAGGTGGTGGGGCTGCAGCAGGCCTGGAGTGAGGAAGGCTTGGCGCTCCACGCCTGCCTGGTGGCATCAGAGGAACCTTCAGGCCAGAGCTGCCCCGAGCTCCACGAGCCAGCCGTGAGTAGCAGCATTTCCTCCTGGCAGCTGTGCAAGCAGGGCAGGCACTGCTGCTCTGTGCTGAGCACGAGGCCTGGAGGGGCAAAGTCAAGCTCCCATTTCAGCAAGGCAGGACAGGGCAGCTTGAGAGCTGCCCAGACTGGGATGGGGGAACAGCCCAGTGCCGTGAGAACTGAAGGATTGCTTACAGCTGATTGCCAACACGAGCTGTCCTCAGCTATGCTGGGTTTGGATCATGTGCAGACAAGAAACCAGCTCTCTGTGGCATCATTTTTTCTCCATTGCTCATTAGCTGGAACCTCTCACTGCAGAACTTTAGCTGGATTTGGAGGAGACACATCTTTTGCACCTATTTTACATTTCCCTCCTGTATTTTAACCGTGTGAAGAGTGTGGCCCAGGAGGAGGAATCTTGTCTTGGTGTTTGACTCCCAGGAGCTGAGACCTGGAAGCAGGACCTGGGCCTGTCCCCTCACTTCTGGCAGGCCCCAGAGCCTGTGCTGTGCAATAAAACTGGAAGGTCTTGCACACAGGCTGGAGATTCAGCACGTGCAGGTGGCACATGTGATGTGGGACATGATAGGAACTCGTGTCCTGGACACAGCAGAGCTGTGAAATAGCAGTTCTGGGCTCTGCTCTGTTGGTTCTGTCTTTCACAGAGCTGATTTGATGCAGATTGGAACTCTGAGCATCTTGTTCCTGTTTTGGAGACAGCTTTGTAGGTATTATTGCCACTCTGGCCTGGTAAAAATACCTCTTTTACCTCAGCAATGTGGGTGACTCTTGCAGGAAACTGTAGCCAGGTGGGTCTGAGCAATCCCTGCCTCCCTGAGATCTCCTGAGAGCCACTTGCAGGAACACCTGTCCTGTGGCTGAGGAACCTTTGAGATGCTGCCCTGTGCTCTGCTGAAGCTGCTGAGATCCTCTCAGGTGCCTCAAAGCAGCACTTGTGGCTTCAGTGAGCTGGTAGTGGATTTTCCACTCTATTTTTGCTTGCATTTTGCGTGCATTATACCTGCTGGACACACCATGGGGAGCCTAAATGGAATGGGATGTGTAAACATGTTTTTAAATCACACTTAAGCATCCCCTCCTCAGCTGCAGCAAGTGTTCTTCACTTGCAGCTGCTGCCTGGGAGCAGCAAAGATGGAATTTCCTGTGATGGATCACAAAACCTGGAGTTTGACAGCTGTGACTCCAGTGCTCCTGAAAATGAATGATTGATGCTGGCACCAAATGTCACGATGAAAACACTCCCAAAAAAAGCCAGCCCAAAACAATGAGCAGCCTTTCCATTGGTGATTGAGCACGTCTGGGCAGAGGCTGATGAGGCCAGGCTCTGCTGGACTGGACAAAGACTCGGTGTCAGAATTCAACTTAGTGTTGGAATTCAAGATGTTTCCTCTACAGAGCAAAGCAAATGCAGGGACAGAACCTGAGCTGCTCTGTGCCCCTGCCTGGTTCTGATTCCAGCTGAGGAGTTGCCAAAGCTCAGAATTAGCGAGCACTGATTGTACCCAGTGTTACTGAATGGAATGAACGTTTGGAGCTGTGGGCTCAGGCTGCCCTCAATGTTTGGTTGGAGCTGGGAAGGGTTAAATCACAACCTGATGGAACAAACTGTTCAGTTTTTCCAGTCCTTATCCTGGAATCATGGTATGGTTTGGATTGGAAGGGGCCATTCAAGGCCGTTCACTCCAAATCCCTGCAAGAAGGAGGGACTTTCCACTATCCCAGGTTGCTCCAAGCCCTGTCCAGCCTGGCTTTGGACACTTCCACAGCTTCTCTGGGCATCCTGTGCCAGGGCCTCACCACCCACATCATGAAAATCTTCTGAGCTCAGCTCTGCTGCACAGCAGTGACATTTCAGGTGTTGGGGCAGTTCCTCCAAGCAGGATTTAGGTTTCCTCTCTCTCATTAGAGGCTCTGCCTTCGTGGTAGCACTGACTTGTGTCAATCTTTCTTTCCTGAGGCATTTGTAGAACTGCTGCTCTCCCCAGCAGGGATCAGAGCTGGGAGGAGCAACAAAAGTTGGGATGTCAGCCCCAGCAGAGACAAGGAAAGTGACAGCAAGTCTCTCCCTGTTCCTGCCCTTGGGCAGCTTCAGCTACTGTGGAGAGAAATGTGGGTTTTATTCTTCCCACTGAAGCCCTCAGTCTCTCACTGTCCTGTCAACGTGCAGGTTTGCAGTGGTTGAATTGAATAACAAAATCCTGTTGGGGCACTTATTGGCTCTCGTTCCAGTTGTCTCTTGGGGACACAAACAGACACTTTTCAGGCCTTACCTTTAAAATATGATTGGGTTTCCAGGTGCTAGAGCAACCTTAGTTACTTTTTTGGATTATGCTAAAAAGACCAAGTATGTGTCAATGTTAACCATTATGACAAATGGTATTTTAATATTAATGTGTGGAGCTCAGAGTCCATTTTCAGCCCCAAAAGGGGGCTCTGGGCCATCAGTTTCTTATTTACTGGCCACTTCACTGTCCTCTGTGTATCTTTAATTATTTATCACATTCTAGTTCTCTGTTCCAAGGTCTAATAGTTATACATAGAACAGTAATTGTGATTTCTCCACGCAAAAGCTCCTGTTCTTAGCACATCAAGAAATCTTTTGGCTTATTCACCTGGGATGGCATCTATTCCTACACCCAGTGGTTCTGCTATATTTCCTCCCTTTTTAATCAGTTTTTGGGGGTTAGTTTGGGGTATTTTTATTTCTGCCCTCCTCCAAAGAGCTGCTAGAAGTGTGGCAGATTTGCACATCCCCTCATGGTTTGGTTTCTTGTTGTCAGAACAAATGCTGAAGCACTCACTTCCTGTAGTCCCTGTGTGCTGATAGACAGGCTGCAGTTCCAGGCCTGTCTGATGGGAATTGGGTTTGTACAGCCTCTGCTCTCTAGGAATCTCCCAGGCATTCCCAGTTATCCCTCTGGCACCATGTGGAGCTCTGGGGCTCCTCTCTGGGCACTTACATCACTTCCTTCTCTCGTGGCTCAGAGGAGCTCCCAGTCTCTGTCGTTGGATTTGGGGCTTTCTTCCTTGAGCATCACTTCCTGTGTGCAATAATCACAGAATGACAGAATTTCCTGAGTGGGGAGGGACCCACCAGGATGATCCAGTCCAGCTCCTGGCCCTGCACAGACACCCCAACAATGCCACCCTGGGCATCCCTGGCAGCGCTGTCCAAACGCTCCTGGAGCTCTGGCAGCCTCGGGGCCGTGCCCATTCCCTGGGGAGCCTGGGCAGTGCCCAGCACCCTCTGGGGGAAGAACCTTTTCCTGATCTCCAGCCTGACCCTCCCTGGCCCAGCTCCAGCTGTTCCCTGGGCCCTGTCCCTGTCACAGAGCAGAGATCGGAGCTGCCCCTCAGGAGGAGCCGCAGCCCCCGCTGAGCTCTGCCCTCAGTCCCCTCTGCTGCAGCTGAACAAACCCAGTGCCCTCAGCTGCTCCTCAGCCCCTTCCCCATGCCCATGTCCCTCCTTTGGACACTCTCCAACAGCTTTAGATCCTTCTGATAGCGTGGCACCCACTACTGCCCCAGGGCCGAGGTGAGGCTGCACCAGGGCAGAGCAGAACCATCACTTCCCTCGAATACCTGGTGGAGAGAAGATGCTCTGCACAATTGTTGAGTCTGTTAATTTCTAATTAGGTCTCCTTCAGGTCACTGGTTTTGTTCTCTGAAAGTCTTGCTAATTAAAAATCAACCTGAAGAACAATGAGGCTTAGAGGGAAGGTTAAATGATGGTAATTTAGCAGTGCAGGTTTTAATATTAATGTATCAATATTAGTCTCAATCTTAAAAAAATCACAAAATTGTTTGGGTTGCAAAAGACCTTAAAGTTTATCCAATTCCAACCCCCTACCATGGGAAGGGACAATTCCCATGAGACCAGATTGCTCAGTGCTTCATCCACCCTGGCCTTGAATACTTCCAGGGATGGGGCATTAATAACTGTTTTCATTTATATCCCTATGAAACCCTTTGCAAGTTAATGTTTCATTGTATTGGGCTGGTTTATGGTCCTGTTTATGGCCTTTTCTCCCCCTCTGAGTGTGGTGTGATCTGCTTTGGAGCAGGATTTGTGAGCTGATGGATGGCGTGAGCAGGGGATGAAGGATGGGCTGGTTTGGGAGGTGCAGGGGTGTCACACCAGGGGGTTGGTTTGGAGAATCTGAGGGGAAAATGTGTGGAACAGGAGTCTGGGCTGGCTGTGGGCAGAGGAGGAGCTGCTGCAGGTGCAAGGTGCAAGCAGAGAGTTCCTGAAGCCATCACCAATGCTTTGTAACCACTGGCTCTTTGCAGACTGCAGGAGATCTCCAAGGAACATCCAGGTTTTACCAGAAGATTTCTGCATTTCTGACCTCCACATGGCTTCCAGACGTTATCTGGTGGAGAGATGAGCTGGCCAGTCACTTCCAAAAACAGCTGTGCCCACTCCTTCCTGAAATTCCCTCTGTCCTGCTCAGTAACGTCACTGCTGTCAATCCTGACCCTCAGGTACTGTACAGAAGTCCTTGGACTCCTGGAAGTTTTTTTCTCAGGTCCAGTAGAAGTTGTTCTTCCAGTGTTGACAGATATTCTTTAGCTTTAGCAAAGGATTTAAGCAGAGTTTGAAAACAAACACTTCTAATATTAGAATATTCTGTGATTCAGTTCTGTGATTTTAATATCTGTGGATTTCCAGGGAATTGTGTGAGTTACAAGGACACAGCACCTCTCCAACTCAAGTGCTTCCAATCTCTTGCCTGCCTGGAAACGTCTGCAGGAGCACTTAGTGCTGTCTATAAGTAGAATAATAATTAACCTTTCACTTCTGTCAGATTAACAAGTGCTCCATTGCAAATATTCCAGTGAATGAAATGTTACAAGAATTCCTTATCCTTATTGGGGGAATTTGTTCCTTGAGGGCATCCAATGTTGCTTTTAGACCTTTACCAGCCTTTCCTACCTTGGTGTAAATATTTAGAGTGGGTTTTCAAAGCAGCACTTCATATGACCTGATTTCTATCCCTTTTGAGGCAATGTTCTGTTTATTCCAGTTCTGTTTATTCCAGACAATCATGGTCTTCTCCCAGCATTTCTAGATGAACAAAACCCTTGAGACGCAATTCCAGGGAATGGCAAAGCCTGCAATTCTTGTTCACAATGAAGTTTTAATTTTGAAAATAATGGAGCATGAGAACTTTTCTGCCATTTCAACCAGATTTGGGGATTACTGTGACTCTGTGAGAATCAATGCCATGAAAGCTTAGGGGTTTAGCAGTGCACTTAGCAATTTGCCTAAAGGTTTATCCCACTTGTGTGCAGGAAAAGGAGGCTTAGTGCTGTTGATTTGCAGTCACTGTGGCTTTCAAGCAGAAGCAAGAGCCATAAAGAGTCTGACGTACTCGTAAAAGATAAATCTGCTCCATGCTTTTAAGGCATAAAATAAGGCATCATTTAAAACAGCCAGGGCTTTTATGCAAATCCCTTATTAGGGGAATTATAAATCATTAGGAATTGAACAGCAAGATAGCAGGCACTTCCTGGGGGTGGATCTTTGCCTTGATGCCGTGCAAAACATGATGTCAGTTTAAAAACCACATTCTCGCCCCAGGTTCATGTGCTCTGTGCCTCCCAGGCCTCAGTGAGGCTGGGACCACTGTGTGCTGTGGTTTTTTCATGGAGGTGTGGAATCACAGCAGGGTTTGGGCTGGAAGGGACCTTAAAGCTCATCTCATTCCACCCCCTGCCACGGGCAGGGACACCTTCCACGAGACCAGGTTGCTCCAAGCCCTGTCCAGCCTGGCCTTGGACACTTCCAGGGTGGGACAGACACATTTTTATAGCTGTTTAGGCAGAAAGGCCGATTTCCAAAGCAAGGCTCAATGAGCCACGCTCTCAGCAGGCAGCAGCTCGCCCTGATGTCTGCCCTGGAGCTTTGCAAAGTGGTACCAACTGAGAATGTTCCCAAGTGTCATTAAAATACAACCAAAAAGTGCTGCATAGAAAATCCAGAATCATATTCTTTTAACTTCTTTGGTTTGAAGGTTTGGTACAAGGCCAGTGATCCGTGCTTTGCTTTTTGTACATTCCTATTTGTTTTGAGGCAGTGTACACAAAACTAAGCAGCCCAAAAAACCTGCTCCCACACGTTGGAGGAGCATGGAGTGAATCCCTGCTTTTGCTCCAGGTAGATCAGAGAGAGAAATCCTGGCAGGATGGTGGGAAAAATGAGTAGAAATGGAGGGAGAGGGAAGCTGTTGTGTGCTGAGCAGCTCTGTGTGTGATCTGGGGAGCAATTGCCAGCAGTAATTGTAATAACCTTCATGTTTTTTGTTTGTTAGCGCATGAGCCAATGTCTTGTTTTCAGTCAATTTGTCTGCTGGATTTTCTGTCTGTTCTGGACCCCAAACAGATTGCTTTGCCTGTGCTATTTTTTTGGAGGCATTTTTATGAGTGCTGTGCATTGAGCCTATTAACCTGCAGCAATTCACTCCTGATAGGAGCAGCAGCTCACAATGCACTCATTAAAGCCCAGGTTGGGTTAGGAGTGACAACATCCCTGTGGAAGCTATTAACTGCAAGGTCCCCTGTCAGCAGGAAGAGGATTTCTTCATTTTAGCATAAAATAAAAGTACTTGCTGCTGCTGAGCCTCAGGATGCAAGCATTCACCTTGGGGTGACAGACAACACACACAGCCAGCGTGGATTCTGCTTTTCCTCAGCCTGTCTGGTCCATGCTGGAATTCTTTTCCTCCCCCTCAGTTTTTCTGGACACATTTGCCCAAAGGGTGCAGCCCTTAATGGTCATCATCCAGAACATCTCCCTGAACTCCCAGCCTGTGCAGGTGCCTGCCAGGACAGAGGAGTAAGGACATAGCAGTGTTTGCAGGGAGGTTTGAAGGAAGAACAGGAACCTCCACCGCTTCTGCGCTGTCCACAGACATCCCTAAGTCAAAGTGAATGAGATTTTTTACTTTTAGTTCCAGAAAATTTATTTTATTGCACCTCCTGGTGATCAGTCCCTCTTGTGCTGCTCCTTCAGCAGTTTCCCTGCTCTGACACAAATTTTGTGGGGGTTTTTGAAATAGTAGTGATTAAAGACAGGTCTACACAAAGTTGCCTTCTTACTTTTCGCTGAAGCAAAGCTCCATTTTTTTACTTTTATTTTTTCTTCTGGCTAATCATAGATAAGAATCCCAGAACTGGGTCCAGGGAGCTGAATTTGCCCTGATATTGTAACTCAGTCCTGCTAAAAACATCCAGCAGCACTGGCTGACCTAACAGGAAGGCTGATGTGTGGCAGGGGGCTGGCACAAAGTAGAGCAGCTCTTTCATGTGGTGTTTCAGATTTCGGGGTTTTCCCTGCTGGAGCTGATGTTAACTGTCTTGCCAAAGGAGTTCTCACACACACAAGCTTTGAAAGTTGCATATTTTATTTCAAGTTCTGAAATAACCATGCAGCATACATGAAGAGCTGGACATTGCTGCTGAAATTTGAAATCCCTGTGGAAAAGCAGCCCCGGATGCAGCACTCATTGCTCTGGGCACTTGAGGCACAGATTTAGAGCTGAGATTCCCAAGCTCTGTGTGCAGCCTCTGAAGAGGGAGTGGGAGGCACTTCCAGAGGATCTTTCAGGTCTGTGAGTCTGTGTTTCAGCATGAGCTCAGTGAGAACACTCTGAGTTCAGACTCTGAGTGCTGTGACATTATTTCATTGACAAGCACCGTGGCCTTGGCCCTGCTGAGTTGCCTTCAGTATCTGCCACTGACTTTTGCTGTAATTTTTAACTTCAGTGCTGAGGGAGACGTGCTCAGGGAACTGCTGCTCGTTACCACATCAGCTTTTCACCCGCCTCTTCAGGCCTGTGGCTGTGTGGGCCTTGCCTTTCACACACCCCAAACTGCAGGAGCTGGGTTTTGCTGTGGGTCACTGGCTGTGCTGGTGGTGACTGTGGCTTGGTTTGGGGTTATTGCCCCAAGTGTTCTTTCTCATTTCATGCTGTGTGAGCAGCACCCAAGCTGGGCCATGCTTTGGGGTGGAGATGCTGCCTGAGCTCCCTGGAGAGCAGCACAATTTGCTCAGCTCCCAGACCTGCTCCTTGTGGTGGTTCATGGGCATGGACTCCACAAGATGCTTATCAGCAAAGACATTTGATTGCAAAAATCCAGGGTTCTTAAACTGTTCCTTTGTTCTGAGTTTCCAAACTTGTGAGGCACAACAAACGTGTTGAACCAACCCCCATAAACCATGATAGGAACAGGCGTCAGGTGGAACCAAGCACCAGCCCCACAGCGGGAGCACCCATCGGTTCTAACAATTGTTCCACTTCTGTCACTTGTTTTTCTGGTTCAGAAAAACAACTGGTTCAGCTGAGCCATTCCCAGAATGCTCTCTGCTCAGCCCAAGTAGCAGAAGTGAACAAGGCTTTTACAAGGGCAACAAGGCCCTCACTTTGCAAGGCCTTTCTGCTCCCCACATTGCTGTGAGCACCCTGATTTAGTGCACGGCCCAGGGCTGTGCTTTCCTCCTCCAAAGCCTGCAAGCTTGGATCGTTGTGCAGCTGAGCTGGGCACTAGGAAAGGCTGAAACACCCAGGACACTCCACATGTGCTTCCCCAAAGCAGAGCTGGCAGGATGAGTCCTGCAGCATGACGGGACTCGGCTCTGTCACAGCCAGGCTGAAGGTGGAAAGCAGGAGGTCCATCCTGCCCTTTGCTCTCAAATCCTGCCTGTGGCTTGTCTTGAACTGAGTTGGTGAAAAGGATCAGGTCTTGCCTGGCTGGCACCCTGAGCCTGCTGTGCAGCCTGGTTGAGTTGTACCAAGAGCTCTGGTGAGAGCACATCTGGCTGGTGATTCCTCATGGATTTGGTTTGTCTGGGGGAGAAACATTTGTCCTGGGACTTCATCTATTTACATTTATAGAAAATAATCCGTAGCTGCAGCCCAGAACAGCTCCATGGCCGTGTCTTCAGGAGGCGGAAGGGGACATCCTGGCCCTGCCTGAGTCCTGCTGGAGTCTGGCATTGATTTTCTTGGAGCCAGGAGTTCAGGCAGTCGTTGGCATTTGTAAATAAAAAAACCCCTAACCTTTAGAAGGAGGAAGGACTGCAGTGATGTCTACCAGAGCTGGCACAAAGATGAAGGCATAGCTTGGGGAGGAATAAAACATTAAAGGTTTTCGTTCTCCCTAAAATTTGATAGCTCCCATTTAGGTTGTGTCCATCACTCATTATTCCTGAAAAGAGCAGCTTGAAAGAACTCTGGAGCTGCTGTGCCTTGCCAAAAGTGCTGCTGGGCACAGAGGCTGGGAGTTACTGTCTCATTCTATCTTCTGTGGTTTAAGATATCCCTTTCCCTACCCAGAAGGGGGACAAGGGGAAGTGAGATCCATTTCACACTGCCTGACACAGTCACCAGAACTGCACAGTTTCCTTGATGAGCCTTCTCTATCCCAGACTTTTTGCTGCCTGGGATCTTCCTGTGGTGCCTCCACTTTCCCGCACTGAATTCTGTAGCCATCTGAGGAGAACATGCACAATGGGGAGGGAAGATGTGCAGGGAACACATCCAAGATTGTGTTAGTCTGGATTTCACAAGGAAAACGGTGCTACTGCACCCGGCAGCGGGGAGAGGAGAGAGCCTGAGAGTGATGCTGCCTCATTTAGGGGCAGGATTTGGTGAATCACATCAGCCATGAGCCTTGCTGAGTGAGAGAAGTGCTTCCTCTGCTGCCCCTGATGTGCTCAGCAGGGCTGGCAGGGAGAGGTTACCTCGGTACAGAACTCGCAGTCTGGCTCGGGAGGTACTGAAGTGCAGCATCTTCCTCTGAGGGCTTTGTTGGGTGTTGTCTCACAGAGATAATGGCTGAGATCTTTGTCTTGGAAAGCGCCTTGTGTGTGAGGAGATTGTGGAGCACACGGGGATTCTTCCTGCAGTTTCTGTTTTCCTGCTGGGGCTGGGAAGCAGCCTGGAATACTGCTTGCAACTTAAAAGATTCTCTCAGATCATCTGGCAGCAAAAGCTCTTCCTTTGTTGTCAGAGATGGGAACGGAAAACACTGTAAGCATGAAGAGGAGATCATGGGCTTGGTCATATTTCTGTGTGACAGTTAAATATTCATGGCTTTGCTGCTGCTCCAGTCTCCTCTGAAATGTGCTTATTCTTGTTTCTGCTCGGGATTTTGCAGCACATTTTTGTTCTGCTGTGGGTTTCCTTCCTGGAACTGTCTGCCTTCATCTGGCTAATATTTTCTGAAACAAAGCAGGACCTCGGGGTTTCTCCTAAATACTTCTGGAAAAACTGGTGTGTGTTCAACCCTAGCTGTGGCACAAAGTGGTCTTTTCCTGTGTCTTAAGGTGGCAGAAGTCGGGATTTGTCACCCAAACCGAGTAAGGATACATTGACAAACAGGAATAACAGAAAGGAATAACTAAAAGCAGGAGGTTATGGATGTGCCCTCCCTTCGTGCTCACCCTGCTCGTGGCAGTGTGGATTGAGAGGATGTCAGTGCTGCAAGAAGCCCTGCAGACACACATGGGAATGGTTATGGCTCCATGAGTTTGGGGTTTGAAACCTGTCACAACAGAAGGCACAGGATCCCTGGGGCTGTGCAGCTGCTGCTGGCTGAGTGCAGGGAACCTTCCTCCCTGGGAAAAGGCTTTTCCCATCAGATGGGAGGAGGTTACAGGGCTCAGAGCCTCACAGGAGAGGGATTTTCAGGTAGGGATCAAAGGCTGGGCTGCCTCTTCATTCTGCAGGGTGTGGGGTGTTCCTTCTCCTTCTCCTTCTCCTTCTCCTTCTCCTTCTCCTTCTCCTTCTCCTTCTCCTTCTCCTTCTCCTTCTCCTTCTCCTTCTCCTTCTCCTTCTCCTTCTCCTTCTCCTTCTCCTTCTCCCTCTCCTCTCCTCCCACCAGGAGCCAGGTCAGCACTCAGAGCTGGTGCATCCACAGGCTTGGGAAAGGATTTACAGCTTTGGAGGAGCGAGAGGAACCAGCCCTGGGGTGAAACCAGTACAAGTCTCACACCTACCCTCTTGTGGAACATTAAAAGTCGCACTAAAGTAGAAAACAGAAACAGTGTCCAAGTGATTTCAGTAAGAGAGGGCTCCTGCAGAGGGTCCCTCTGTGTTTGGTGTCCAAAGGGGCTCAGCTCGGTATCAGCACGACTGGCTCCATGCAATTCTCTCCTACAGCACAGGGAAAGTGGCTTTCTCCCTGTTTTCCCTGCTCATGGCATAGGCAGAGTGTGTCAGGAGTTCTCCACTGGGACATTTCAGCCATGCTGGACAAAGCAGGGCTCTCATCCTGCAGCCATCTGGCTGTTTTCTAATTCATGAGGAGAAGGATTTTCTGGGAGAAATAAGACTTTTCAAGCTCCATTTTCTGTTGTTTTGTGAGCTCCCATTCAGGTTGGCTGTTGGCAAACAGAATGTGACAGGATGGCAGGAACGATTCCCACAGGCTTTGCTTCCCAGGTGGAGCAGCATCCTGGGATCACCACGGACCCACAGCTCATACCAGGGTGCTCCCCTTGGATTTTCCAGCCTGTGTCCTGGGGCTGGATGATTACCCTGAAGGTTTTTATGGAAATACGGGCTGCTGTTGGTTTGACCACCCTTGTCCCCTTCTTTTCCTTCTTGAACATTCACAGACATGAGGTTTGTTCAAGGAACAGGTTGAACAAATAGAAAACTGGGATTTTGCTGCATTCCCACTTTGTAGGGCCTGTCTGGGCTCATTGCACTGTGCCAGGATGCTGGATGCAGGAGCTGGCATCATGCCTTGGAAATGGAGAAGATCTGTTTCCTTAAATCCACTTTTCCTCTGATGGTATTTTCCACAGCAACCAAGTGTAATATCAGCAGTGGAGGCTGGGGAGTGATGGATTTCAGGACAGAATGGACAGGTCCACTGGGAGATGCCAAAGCTCTTGGTTTGGTGCAGTTGATTTGACTGAAACAGGGTGAAAAGTGAAATCCCCAGTTCTGCTTTCAGGCAAAGATCTCCCGAAGCACAGGAAATAGAGAAAGGAGACAACACAAAAGGTTGCTGAAGTGGAAAGGCAGTTGTCAGAGGGGTTTTAATATTCAAATAAATTTCATTTTCTGGTTGTTACTTTGAAACATTTGTAGAATGCTCTGAAGGGCCTCTCATTTGGCGAGCAGCACACCCGAAATCTCTCAGGTGATTACACAATTAACCAGCATTATATGGAGCTCATAATGCAGAGTGGGTGCTTCTCCATGCAGGATTTACCCCTTTTCTCTCCATCGTAAAAGGCCTGATGAGACCATGTTGAAAATTAATTTCTTTTTCTGTTTTTGAAAAGGTCAGTCCACATGAGCTGAGGACAAATTAACACCTGCTGTAAATCAAAGTAGAGCCTTTAAAAGTAGGGAAGCCTCTCTGAGCTCCACCTGAGCCTGTGTTTCAGAAATGACAATTTTTTTTATTTTCCATCCTTGGAATGATTCCTGCCCGCTGTGAACTCTGCCTAAATACATCTGCATTTCTGGAATGTTCAAACCAGAGCTTGACAAACATGACTTTCAGGAGTTGCCTTTGTCCCTGGACTGTGGCCTTGCTTGCAGAGCATGCAGTCACAGCACATTCCCCTGAGTGACACATCCTCACACTTGCACTTGTACAAGTTGCTTGCTTGGCTGCCCAGAAAAATGGATGAGAAACAAAATAAGGTGCTGAGCCTGGGAAATGCTGCACTTGTGTGGAGCTGTGACCTCAATGCCAGTTTTTTGCCTGTCCATGAGGATGTGGCACGAGGAGGCTTACAGATATGTGTCACTTGTGGTGACATGAGCACAGGAGAAATGTGCTATTTTGGCTACAGGCATGTAGGAGTTCATGCAATCCCTTCCCTACCCTTCCATTTGATTTGTTAATTAGAGCATTGCTTTCACCAAGCCCTGCTCTGCTGAGTGCTCAGCACAGGCAGGGACAATCGGGCTCTCAGCTGATGGATGCAGCTCCTGGTGAGCTCTGTGGGTGCTCTGTGAACTGGGAACTCACTGGAGCCTGGGAATGCTCAGGCTCTCAGCAAGCAGTACCACATTCATATTCTTGGGGTGTCACTTAATGGGAGCTACTGGAATGGTTGTAAGAAAGCAAATTATGTGAATTAATAACTCTGGACTGAGTTTAATCCACCTGGTGCATCCTTGTGTGCTCTGGGGCCACAAGATCCTGCTTTTTCCTAATTTATTTTAAGAGACCAAGAAAACATGGAAGTGAGAGCTGTCCTTTGTGCATTTCAGGCAGTGGAGAAGGCGTTTGCAGTGCCAAAGGGATTTTACTGGCAGACAGTTGAGAGTGATGACAAACACTTCCCTGACAGCAGCGCCATGGAGGCTTGCAGAGACACAGACACTGAGGTAAAGAACAACAAACAGCCCCTCCCTCCTCACTCGGGGGCTGAGGGGGGCAGTGAGAGACAATGAAGTGACCTGGAATATTTCAATGTGGAGGTTTGATACAAATACTGATCTTGAAGTATTTTTCACTCAGACCTAAATATATCAGCGGAGTATTTTATGTCATCAGAATTGATGTTCTGATTGCTCTGAGCCACACAAGATTAAACTTTGAAATGTGTGGGTTGGAGAAATTGCTACCAACCAGGTGCAAATCAGTAACAGTAGACAAAATTTTGATAACCTGAAACCGCTTGACTGTAAGCCAGTAAACAGCACAACTTTGATTAAACTTGGGCTCAGAAATGGTCTAAGAAATTTCTGGAGGTTCTAGTACTGCCTGACCTTCAGGAACTGTGTGTGTTGTATGAGCAAATAGGGAGTAATTCTACTGATTTTACCCCAGGAGAGGAGAAGGTTCAGGTAATTTAAATCAGCTCATGTTTAGGTGTGCAGGAGCTCACCCATGGGGAATGAGTTGTTATTGCGAAGGGCAGGGCAGGGCCAGCAGCAGTGACCAGGGGCAGCTGAGAGTCACAGCCACAGCCTCGTTTGGGTGGGAAAACCTCAAAACTCATCCCATCCCACCCCTGCCATGGGCAGGGACACCTTCCACTGTCCCAGGCTGCTCCAAGCCCCATCCACCCTGGCCTTGGACACTGCCAGGGATCCAGGGGCAGCCACAGCTGCTCTGGGCACCCTGTGCCAGGGCCTCTCCACCCTCCCAGGGAACAATTCCTTCCCAATATCCCATCTATCCCTGCCCTCTGGCAGTGGGAAGCCATTCCCTGTGTCCTGTCCCTCCATCCCTTGTCCCCAGTCCCTCTCCAGCTCTCCTGGAGCCCCTTTAGGCCCTGGCAGGGGCTCTGAGCTCTCCCTGGAGCTTCTCTCCTCCAGGTGAGCATCCCCAGCTCTCCCAGCCTGGCTCCAGAGCAGAGGGGCACCAGCCCCTGGAGCATCTCTGTGGCCTCCTCTGGACTGGCTCCACAAGGCCAACATCTTCCTTGTGTTGGTAGCCCCAGAGCTGGACCCAGCAGTGCAGCTGGGAGTGCCCAGGGCCAAGGCCAAGGCAGAAAGTCCAGGGTTCGGACAGTGGCCAGAATTGGTGATGTCCGAAAGCAGGACAGGCCCAACTCAATAAAGCTGCAATGGAGAGCAAAGCCAAGGCTCCCGAGGAAAGGGGAGACTGGCACTTCCTGAGGTTTCCCAGTGCTGGGTGGCTGTGTTAGCACAGCTGGCCCCAAGCCCAGGCAGCCCCAGAGCAGCCACAGGAAAATTCTTCCTTACTGGCTGCTGTGAGTACTGGGTTAATAGCAGGAGAGCTTGAGCTAGACAAACATAAAGAAATGAAGCTTTTATTTCTAATTAGAACACTTTTATATGATTTGAGTAAATTTATATCTTCATTTATCATGATGGTAAAGCCTCATAATGTCTTTATGGGGGAGTAGCTTTTCATTTCAAGTGTCCAGTAGTGATGGATTCATTTGGCGTTTGCTGCAGCCATAAACTTTGAGCTGGGGAAGTCCTTGTGCTGCTCTACATGCAGGAGAAGCTCAAATTTGGGGCCAGAAAATCAGCTTGTCTGATCCCCAGCTAGACAGTTTATTATCCACAGCACCACACAACTCCCTGTTGTAAATGCTTGCTTTTTAAAACAATTTGTTTCTCTGATGGGGAAAATAACAATAATTTGCTCCCCTTTTGGGTATAAACATTCAGAACGTGTTGCTGTGCATCTTCCTGCGTGCCAGGATGGGCTGAATTGGGTTAGGCTGGTAAAGAAGACTCTGAAATGTAAATTTGGGACAGTACCAGTGATGTGTTTGCCTTTTGATATTTTTTTAATGTTGATTTTGGTGCTGTTGTAGGCATAGAGGAACAACCAGTTGGTCTATTATTATTTAATCATCCAGAAAGATGGGCAAATGGTGCTGCACAAAGTTAACAGCAGCAGGGATGCACTGTGGGCTCTGCCCCAGAGGCCTTGCAGTTCTTTATCAGGAGGTTTTTGTGACAAAAGGCACAGTCATAGCAGCAGAAATAGATTAAATTATAATTGTCACTGATAGCTGTGCTTTAGTCCAAAGCCAAGAGCCTTCTGTGTGAACTGCGCGCAAACAGAAACCAAACCCAAGCCTCTCTGTAGCTCTGGCAGTGCAGACCCATCCTGGGAGCGCCAGGTGAGCAGCAGGGCTGCAGCTCTGAGCTTGTGGAGGCCTTGGAAGCATTTCCCTCATTTTTCCATGTCTTCCTCTCGCTGTCCAGGTTGCCATGGTGTTGCTGTTTGAGGCTCTCCTCCGAAGGCCCCTGGAGACCCATCACACTCTGCAGCTGCTGCTGGGCTCTGGGCTGGATGTCTGTGGCCTCCGCCTGCTCTACCCCGGGCAGGACCTGCTGCTCTCGAGCTCAGGTGAGCTCTGCTGCTCCTCCACAGCTTCCACTGGGTGGTGGTGATGATGATGATGATGATGATGATGATGATGATGATGATGATGATGATGATGATGATGATGATGCTGAGCAAGGCAAAGATCTGTAAATGCACTGAGGTGAAGCGTGATGAGAGTCAGATTGACATAAGGGTTGCTTTATCAGTTCCTATATCTTCCCCAAAAGAAATTATAGAATAGCTTTGATTCTTTCCTTCTGTTCCCAGTGTTGGATATCCATGAGCTGAATTTTTAACCCTTGATACATTTTTGGGTCTAATCTTTAGTCGCTGCTCCTTTGCAGTGAGCTCTCCCACGCTGCAGTGCCCTGAGCTCCAGGGTTACGCTCATGTGAGCTAAATATAATTATTTAGTTCACCACTGATACTTCTGAAGATTTTAGCTGCAGAAAATCCAGCCTCCCTCTTCCACAATTCCCCCATCTCATTGCCTGTGGGACTTCAGGAGTACTGATTTATCTGTCCTGTAATTGCATTGGCTGATAACCCATCACCAAATGTCACATTATTTAATAGAATCCCGTCTGAGATGGGTGACCAGCAAGATAAGGTAAATCAACAGGATTTGGGGCTCTGAACTCAAATCACAAAGTCTTTACCATCAGACACCAATGTGTCAAATATTGGCACGTACCACTCAAGTCTTTATTTTTTCCCATTTGAAAAACAGAGCTGTTGATGCTCTCTTAAAGCATTATGGAATTTTATTGGTTGCTACTGCAACACAGCTCCAGAGCAACAGGTGCTCCCTTAGCTGCAGGGTTTAGAGATTGCCTCTGCCCGTGCCTCGTGCTTCCTTTTAAGGCAGGAAATTCTCCTGGAAGCTTTGGATGTGCCCAGACAATCCATTTCTCTTGGGAAAGACTGAGAGGGAGAGAAATGGGTTTCCTGTCCCTCTGGCAGAAGGGGAATGAAGACCAGCTTAATCAGAGAACATTCCCCAGTCTCCTCACTCCCTTTTTGCATTTGAAAGCAGTGGGAGCAGGCTGCCCTAGGAATGGCATTGCAGCTGCAGCTGTCTGGGTGCTGTGCACGTAACACATTCCCGGTGAGAGCTGGGGAAATGAGGGAGGGCTCCAGAAATGAATAAGAAAACCATAAAACCAGCAGTCATTAGGAGCTGACAGGCAGCAGATCTGCTTCAATGCTCTGTACCATGCACCATTATTTAAGAACATTTCATATGAAGAGACAATTCATTTGAGCTGAGAACTGCTGTGCAAGTTTGTAAATTAGATTTTTACCCTTAGCTTGATAACGCTAAAATTATTATTTTAAATATTTACAGCCAGTTGCTCCATTATCTACCTGCTCTGGAGATTTGTGCTCTGCCTACTTATGCAAGAAATGATGTATTTGAATACGTTTTTAAACCCACGGGAAGGAAATCACACACCTTGCTGCTTTTTCTGACATCTGCAGTAAGAACTGCAAAGGAGGCAAATTTGCTTGTTCTGGGGTTGTGTCCTGGGTCCCAGCTATGCTGGCAGACATGGAGAGAAGTTTGTCAGAGTCACAGGGAAGAGTTGTTGCAGGAAATAAGGGAAGTCACGATTCAAATCCTGGCAGAAAATGAAAGGTGGCAAATCAAATATTTGCCTGGATCTCACAGCACTGTACAAAATCTGTATTTGATGCAGAAGGAAATAATATAGAAAAGAAATCCCCAGATTTCCAGTTTGTGATCCCCTTCAAAAACATCCCTTCCTCAGGCCCCTCTTCTTGTCCTGTCTGTACTTCAATCCCCCAGCCCTGCTTGTGGCCCTGAGCAAAAGACTGCACGGGAGCTTGAAGTGCTGGCTCAGAGTCACAGTTTGGGTTGGAATAGGCTCTAAAGACCACCAAGTGCCAACCCCTGCCGTGGGCAGGGACACTTCCAGTGATCACCTGCTCTGTGATAACTTTTCACAGCAAACAGGAGGCAACCAACTGCTCTTTCTTCAACAGACTGCCTTGAATAACCTCAGGTTTGCTCTTGGGTAAAGGTGTGCAGGGGCTGCCAGCCGATCTCCCCCAGGACAGGGAACCAGGTGATTCCTCTGTTGAGGGCTGGCTCTGACAGATCTGAAAAGAGCGCTTGAGTGGAATGAATGACCTTGGGATGGGTTGTTCATGTTTTACTCACCAATGTGTTTGTTTCCACAGGAAAGCTGCCTTCCTCCTACACTTCAGAGCCTGGCAAGGTGCCCCCAGTGCTGGCATTAGGTGTGAGAGGGCCCAAAGCCCATGACAGCCTGCAGGACATCACCCGTGCCTCTCCCAGGGCCTGGAGCCAAGAGGAGCCTCTGGTGTCCCTGCCCCTGCCCAGCCGGGTGCACAGGGAGCTGTGCCTGTGGTTTGGAGGGAGAGCTGCTGGAATGCTGCCCCCAGCTTCCAGGTGATGGCCCTGGGTGGTTTGGAGCTGTTGTTCCCCAGGCAGGGAGCCATGGGGCCAGGCAGGCACTCAGCGCTCTCTGGGTCAGCCTCCTAAAGGTCCTGCAGCACAGGGGAGCATTCCCTCTTCTTTTGTATTTCCAAGCCAGTTATGAAATCTGCAAAAGTCCTTCTCTTCTGCAGCAGATCACAGAATCATGGAACATCCTGAGTGGGAGGAGTCCCACAGGGATCATGGATCCAGCTCCAGGCCCTGCACAGACACCCCAACAATCCCACCCTGGGCATCCCTGGCAGCGCTGTCCAAACGCTCCTGGAGCTCTGGCAGCCTCAGGGCCGTGCCCATTCCCTGGGGAGCCTGGGCAGTGCCCAGCACCCTCTGGGGGAAGAACCTTTCCCTGATCTCCAGCCTGGGCCTGCCCTGGCCCAGCTCCAGCTGTTCCCTGGGGTCCCAGATGTGTCAGCTGTGGGACACTTGCGGTTGCTTCCCATGCCCTGTTCCCTGGTATCCTGGTCTGTAATTCCTACTCTTGCAGCAAGATGTGGAAGAGCTGCAAGGCTGTGTGGCCACTGAGGGGCCCTTTCCCAGGAAATCTGCTCTGGCTTTGCTCTGTGTCCCCCGTATCAACTGATAGAGGGATTCAGTAGGAAAAGGTTCTTTGGAGGATGATGTGAGTGAAAATGAAGGGTGGCTTACAAACCTTGAACTGCATGAGAAACTCTGCTGCAGAAAGCTCAGCCAAGGCCCTGCACCTGCAGGGTTTTAGGGATCCTGCTGGGTGCAGGGTGACACAGTCAGAGGCAGCAGGCTGGAGGTGAGAGCCTCTGCAGTGCTGTCAGTGCTTCCTGTGGAGTGGCAAAGCTCAGCCATGTGGAATTAACCTGTGGATTGCTGTGGAGGATTGCGTGTCAGAGTTCAGCTCTGCTCCACCACAAGCAGCAACTCTCATCATTTTAATTTTTAAGATGTGAAAAAAACTCAATTTGGCCAAGTTTCATTCTCTTTATTTGTTTATTTTCCTTAGGGATACCTTTTCCCTCTTACAAAGATGATGAATTCTGCTCCTCTGGTACAACTCAGTCCGGAGCGGTGCTACCTCCTCAATAATGCACTTGTCTTTCTCCTAATGCTGGTAATTCTGTCTGCTGGGAGCCAGGAATACAAACTGCAGCTCAGCTTGCCCTTTGCAGATTAGACTTGCAAATGCTGTGGGCTCCTGGGAGTGAGCAAGCAGGATGTGTTCCAGGCAGCTCCGTGCTGGTGGCAAGGGATGAGGCAGGTTTGCCTCACAGTCCCAGCCAGAACTGTTCCCAGACAGTCCCTGGCTTTCAACCACACCTTCTGTTCACCCTGTCCTGCTTGGGTCCTTTTGGATATGCAGGAATGTTGTGGAAGTTTCACTGGCACGAACATCTCTGCCAGACTGGATCATGCTTGTTGCCTAACACGAACCCTTCAAACTGGTTAAACTCAGCCTAAAGAACCCAAAGTGAATAGCAACTAGGATGTGTCTGTGGGTGGGAAAAGCTCTGCTAGTGCAGCCTGACATATTTCTTGATTCCCAGATTTCTTTGCCAAGCTGGCTACTTTGCATTAGCTACTTTTAATTGAACACAGAGAGCCTTGGGGGGAGTAATATGAAAAGATGTTCAGTCAGAGAGACCTTGATGCAGCTCATGTCACAGACAAGGGATTGAAATGGCTTTTCCAGTAAAGCAGTTTTACCAGAGAAGCTTCTGTGGCCTTGGATTTGTCACAGAAAGTAGGTTTGAGTCAGAACCTTTTAATATTTTTCATTTAATATTTATCATTTTTCTGCAGCTCTCGGAGTCCTTCATCAACTGGGGCAGGAGCAGATGAAGAAAAAGTTCATCTCCAGAGCTTGATGCTGCCTCGACCTCCAGCCATGCTTGTCTCAACTACCAAAGGTCAGTGGTAAGGAATGAAACTTAAGGTTTTATGGTTCTCCTTCACTGATAAAATCACTTTTTTCCAGCCCACCTACGGCAATTCTGCATCCCTGGATTGCACAGGGCTGTGACCTGGCCAGGTCTGGAGCCAGGAATGAATTTCTAGAGAGACACCGTTGCCTAAAATGAAATGGCAGAGGAGTGGCACCACCTCATCCTCCTCAGAGTCCAGGGGGCTGCTTAGACATCATTGAAGGGGGAAAAAAGAAATAAGAAAACACTGCACAGGAAATCTCTGCACAGAGGGGCCTTTTCATCAAAGAAACAGTCACATGAAGGCCCAACAGAGTCCTTAAACTGCTTGTTTATCTGATCAGAGATCAGCTGCCTCTCCTGGTGAAGACTGAATATTATAATCAGGGGAATTAAACAGTTAAGACTCCATTTAGGGCAGGACTGACCACACAGTCAGAAAGGAGAGCACTTTGTGGGACTGATATCAACTGGTTATCACCTGGTTCCACTGAAATCCCTGCGTTCCCTTCCTAGGCGTAGCATTCAGCTCCTGAATTTGTACCTACCTAGGAGCAAGCAGTGTCCGAGGGGCTCCTGCCAAGGCCTTGCCCGGCTAAAAGGTATTGGGGTCCTTCTCTAAAGGCCAAAATCCTCTGGAGCGGGGCTGGCACAGCAGATCTGGGGTGCAGGGAGGGGTTGGACAATGCTCCTGGAGCTCTGGGCTGGTTTGTGCTGCCCCAGTTGAAGGTGGTTCAGGAATGAAGCCTGAGGGGAGCAGAAGTTCAGCAGCTGTCAGGGAGGAGATGGCAGAAGGAAAGCAGGGTTGTGGTGACAGAGAAAGAAGGCACGGCGAGTTACATTGCCAAAGGAAAGAATCCCTGAGGAAAAGGTGAAAGCATAAGCCAAAAAAGATGAAAAAGGAGTGGAAGGGAAGGAAAACAGAGAAGGGAGAAAGGAAAAAACCAGTTTTGAGACAGTTTTTCATCTTTTGGCACATGTTAACTCAGGTAGTTTGGCAGGCAGCCCTTGGCTCTGTTCCTTGGGATTGGGATTGATGGCAGCTGGTGGCTACTGACGGAATGAGTCACATTTGCTGCCTCCCCTTCCTTGTATGGCCATTAATGATTCACGGTGGCTGTGGGCTGCTGAGTTCCACCACACCACGTTCCATCTGTATCGGGGCTCAGGAAGTCACTGGCAAGCTTTGCTCCTCGGATAACTTTGCTCTGGGAAGAGGAGCTGGAAATCTGGTCTGGGAGCTGACACCCTTGGGGTTTTCAGGCAAAGAAGCAGTCACTGACTCCTTCCCTCAGGTCTCCAGCAGCTCCTCTTGGAGACAGGAATTTACCCATGCAGAGCAGAGGTACTGCAGCTCCCACCAGGCAGACCTGCCCCTTCTCAGGAATCAGAGTTTTAGTGACCCAAGTAGGAATTCTTGTTGATTTGGGATATGTGCGTGCAAGAAATGTTTTTTAAAAGTGCCATCAGCTGGAAAGGAACCAAAATCTTCCCACCCACAATCTGAGATTTTGACAGTTCCCATATCATGAATATGGCTAAAAGCCAGTGCTAAAGCCATGAAGCCAAAGAGAGATTTTAGGCAAAGAAAAACCCTGCCTGTCCCATCCTTAGGGATAAACACAAGGTTTCCCTTGTTTTGGTGCTGTTGCTTTGAACTACCAGGCTGAACCTTGGCAGGACAGATACCCATATCACAAAGACTAGAATAAAAAGAAATATTCACTCTCCTACCCTCGAAATCAATTGGGACACAGAGAAAAATCCTCCAATCTCATTAAATCAGTTGGTTAAAGCTAAGAGAAATTAAAGGGACAGTGTAGAGGAAACCTACGTAGAAGTGGAACTGAGGATTTGTCTTCAGAGCTCACTCTTGGCAGCTTGTGGAGATCTGGATGTACATTGTGAGGGATAAAAAAGCTGTGTTGGGACTAAGGAAGTGTAATAATGAAGGTCATGGTAAAAACAGAGACCTCATGTAGATCAGAGGCTTCAGGGGAAAGTCTTGAGCTTGTCTTGTAGTGCCTAAGACGAGGCTTAGGCTGCTCGGGAGGCCTTGGAGGCTCTTTCTCCTGAGCTTGCTCATGGTTAGCAGTGAATCTGGGATTCACCTTGGAAAACAGGACTCTAAAAAGCCAAGGTTCTAGCCCAGTGTCAATTCCAGTTGCTTCTACAACCTTATCTGCTGGGATGAGGGATGCAAGCAGAGCTCGAGCAGCCAGACCTGGTGGAAGAGGATCAGGTAGGACAGGGCAGGCTGGTAACTCTGCCATGTTGTCCAAGGAGCCTGGGAGGCCCCAGATGGTACCAAAGCAAAGGTGAGATCGCAGGTGGTCCAGAGCTTCAGGAGCTTGTGCCACCAGACAGGTCTGGGATGAAGGTTAAAGGCAGGAATAAGGAAGGGACAAGCAGGATTGCAGAGGCAGCTCAGGCTCAGAGCACCAGGAATAGCAGAGAGGAAAGGCCAGGGCTGCTTCATGTGCATTGTGGTGGACAAACTGACCAAGAACAAGTAGTTCTTGTGGCCCTGTTTGGTCACTCACTGGAGTGGCCAGGCTTATGAGGCCTTCAGTCCCTCAGCCCTGCCCTGCGTGCTGGGGGCTGCACAGGCCCAGCTCCCACAGCCCAGCCAGCCCTGAGCAGCTGCCTGTGAGCAGCTCCCAGACCTGGGGAGACAGGCTGCCTCATCTCTTTGATGATTCATAAAGATATTACTGATGATGCCATACGCTTTCCCACTCTAGGCTGGCCTTGGATTGCAGTCATGATGAGCTGGATGCAGCAAACAAACCGTAAAACACGGGGTCATCGCTCGGGATACAACTGTTTGCTTCAAGGTGGAAGCTGGGAGAGCTGCCTTGCGTTGATACAGCTCCTGTGACAATAATAAGCTGCTTTTCTTTCCTCTCTTTGCTCTAGGGGACATCATTCTGCTGGTGTCACCTGTGGTACCTCCACGTGCATATGGGGCCGTGTTTTCGGCCTGCGCTCGCCGGGGCTTCGTGCTGCAAGGACTCCGGCAGCTGCAGCTCTCAGCACAGCAAGGCCTCGTGCTGGGCATGACAGCAGGGCAGGTACTGTGCCCTGTGTGCCCTGGGTTAGCCCTTGTTGTGCGATTAATCACGCCAGCACTCCTCCAGGGAGTGCTCCGAGGACAACCATTCCCTCTTTTCCAGTTCTCCGTGTTCCTGTGGGTGGTGCTCTGGTTGCTCTCAGTGCTGGTTTTTTCTTTGGTAGAAAAATCCCACAGAGCCTTGGCTTCTCATGGGGAACAGGGGTGTAAATTCATCATCCTGCTCCTACTAAAGCAAACATGGATTTTTTCCATTGATATCAGAATAAGCAAGAGCAGGCAGTACCCCCATGAACCAAAATACCACTCTCTGATGTGCAAAGGTGTGTTCAGAAGGGTCTTCACCAACAGACTGATATTTGGTGATGTCCCTCCAGGCCTTTCAGCATGAAGTCCCCTACTTCAGTGCGTTCCAGATGGGTTTCGAAAACAGCTTTCAAAAATACCCTTTTTTTTTTTTTTTCTTTGAAGCTGTGCCTACCATGGTGACAGGTTTGAGTTAAAGTGCACTTGGCATTTTGACAGTCAGCCTAAGGAAACAGCAATAATCACAAATGCAATATTGCAGTCAGGCTTAACATATGCAAGAAGTCCAGTGCTGCACTTCTTACATTATAAATCCCAGAGGAATCACGGGCCACCTTCTCTCACAAAGGAGTGGACCCCTCACTTCAAATCATGCTGAGGGTTCTTTGCTATGTCAGGCAGGAAATGTGTAATTTTCCAAATCAAACTCTACAAATCCCCTCTTTTCTGCTTGTTCTGTGATCAAACTAGGGAATAACAATGTCCCTGCTCATAGTATTTTGTAGAATGACTATAAACTGTTTATGGAATACCACAGCCCAAATAGCCAGATATTTGGAGCATGCTGCCAAGTGGCCATTAAGGAGTTAACAGCAGCAACCATTGCTCCAATGTGCTGTTGGGAGATAAAATTTCTGAAAATCATCCCTTCATTTGGGGCTCAATCTTTGAGTGACTTAGGATGGTACCACATTTCAGCTGAGTTACAACTGCTGTGGCTTTAGCCCAGCCCAGCTGCAGGGCAGAATGCTTTTGCGTTAAGCCTCTTCCCTGAGTTTAAATCAAGTTTCTCTGTCTCAGGAAAAGATGACGCAGAACACGCAGATACTGGAGTTCCTCTGGCTCAGTGGTGACCTGCATCTTGTCGTGCCATTGTAATTTATCTCTTTGCCCGAGCCCTGTAGTAATTACATCTGGATTTAGTAGTCTAATCTGCCCCTCATTATTCCAGATTGCTGTCTTTTGCCCTGGCAAGAGTTCAAGCTCACCTGATGGTCCTGCAGGAGGAGAAGTCCCCGCTGCAGCCCGCAGGCACTGCCTGGTTCTGCTGCTGAGGAAGGAGAACGCCACACATCACATCCCTGCCTTGGTGACAGGTACCGCTTGCCCTGCCCAGCAACCTGGGAAAGAGGCTTTGCGTTTCAATGTGTGTGAGTTATACATCAGCAGTCCGAGCACAGCCGGACAGTGCAGGGAATATTTACTGGGAACATCAAGGCCTGCTCATGTTGCTGTAGGAATCTCCAGACCAACGTGTCAATCAGTCACTACCACACACCCAGCAGAGCTGCTGATCTTTGCCAGTTGTTTGATCTTTAGCTCTGGAATCCTCTTGAACTCAGAATCACCGAGAAGTTCACCTTGGAAGGGGCCTCAGAAGGCCTCATCCAACCTCCTGCTCAGCAGAGCATCAGCAATGAAGTCTGTGAGGATGCTCAGGCTTTTTTCAGTCAGGTCTTGAAAATCTGCAAAGACAGAGGTTTCCCTGTCTCTCTGGGCCTTTGTTCCCATCCTTATGGGAAGGAACTGCTCAACCATCCTTATGGGAGCTGTTTTTCCTTTATATGAAGTTGTAACCTCCTGGTTGGATTTGGGAACCTTGTCCCAGGACACCTCCAAGCTGGGCCTGACTTTGGCACCTCACACACAGCACTTGGAGGGGTTGCTGGGCTTGTCCTGTGCAGGGCCAGCAGTTGGACTTCAAGGATCCTTGTGGGTCCCTCTCAGCTCAGGCCTTGCTGTGATTTTATGACCTCAATCACCTCCCCTCAGAAACTCCTTTTGCCCAGAGAGGCAGGGTAGCCAAAACACAGCTGAGCCACTGAGCCTGAGGGCAGCATCTGCTCCTGTCAGCCTCAGCTCCGAGTCCTGCCTAATTGTGACTTCTAAGAACCCAAAGATAGTTCATTTTGTGTGTAGGACTGCCAAAAATCAGACAAATTGCTGCCCTAAATCTTCTTACTTGAGTTAGACTGTTTTCTTAAGGATGAGTTGACATTGATCTGAAGTGGGGAAGATCAGAGTCAATAGCAGTGGTCAGGAGGGAACTGAAATCCTGCCCTGCTGGCTGTTCCCACGAAGAGGTCACTGTGGGTGACCCTTCCATTAACACCATCCCCAACAGCCCATGATGGAGACATTCACCCACAGCCCAACTGCTTCCTTTAATCTATCCACAATAGGAAAGAACATTTAGAGGTTTGTGGGGGAAAAAAGACAATTCAAGAAGTCCTGGGCTTTTTCTCCTGAGACTATCACAGAATGTTCTGAAAACCTGTGCAGACACAGAGGATTAATCATAGCCCAGTAATTACAGCCCTGTGTCACCTGCTGCCTCTGCACCCAAGGAAAGTTGCTCATTAAAAAGTGCAGTTGCTGCTGCTTCCCTGAGTGCCACAGGTGACGTTTTGTGTTCATGTTTTGCATGGGGAAATTTCCACTAGAGATATATAGGTGGGGCTGGAACAAAGGATTGTCTGGAAAGGTAAAATGTTTTCCCTCATGGTAGAGAACTCAGAGGTTTTTCTGTTGTTTGTGACAGATTTTGCCAATGCCTCTTTCCTGTATTCTGTGCTGTTTACATCATCCTGCACATCAGAACTGATTCAAAAAGATATCTTAGTCCATATTCCAGAGCCCTGGAGAGAGAAAGCTGGTATTTTTTCCACACAAGCTTTGGTTTGGCCTCTGGGAAGGGAAGAATAGAATTTGAAGAAGTGAAGCACTAGAATTTGAGTAGGGTCAACGCCTCACTAAGTTCTGCATTTGTAATCAATAACCCTGAAAAGCAGTTGCCCCTTCAAAGTCTTGAACACTGTTCAATTTTCAAAGCAAGTTAAAATCCAACATTTACTCCTGAAATAGAGCAGGTAAATAGGTGGGTAGGGAGCTCTGTCCTGAGGTTCAAAGACGTTTTTGTCCAAGCTTTACTTTCTGCCGTGCTCTGAGTTTGAATAAACAACAGGCAATGCTGCTGTGACAGTGATGGCCCATTTTTGGTTCCTCACGCCTGCTGAATTTTGAGAAGCAGGTGATTGTCAGTGGCACATTTGACATCCAAGCTTTGCCATCAGCCTCTAGCACCAATAATCCATTTCCTATGCTCCACTACAGTGAATTTTTGACAGGCTTGTACGGTAGGAAGCAATCAAATGTGTACAAAGTAATTTAAAAAATAACAAGCCTTTAAAACTGTGGCCTGAAATATTATTACAGAAGGCTGAACTAATTGTTGTGGAAATGTACTGAATGCAACACCTTAATGCACTGCCTGTGCACAGCCCAGCTCTTTGGAGGGAGAATGGGAGCTGAGCGATTGCTGCCTTTAAGCACTTAGTGTCTGTAAAAGTGGCGTGGAATGGGATATTTTCCAGGCTGGGAGTCACGGGAGCAGAACATGATGTCTCTGTTCAGGTCTGTCACCCCAGCTACACCTCCGTGCCCACGTGGGCCCTGTGGGACCTTGGCCCCATGCCTGGAGGTGTGAGACACCTTGAGGGGCTCCACGTGAGCACTGGGCTGAAATCTGGGACTCTTTCTAGAGGATACCACCTTATTTGAGGTATTTGTTCTAATTCAGGAGCACTGTGACAGCATCTGTTCCACGTTTCAGTTCCCAGCAGGAGTTAGAAGGGGACAGAAACAACTGGGTGCTGCTGCCAAAGCCAGAGAGAGCTGTGGCCCAGCCTCCATTTCCAACAGCCACTTGCCCCTCTTTAAGTGCTCCACGTGCTTCTGGGGAGAGGAGATGGTTCAGTTGCATTTGGTTTGTTGGAAAAGCTCGGTCTCTACCAGAGCTGCGGTCAGGGAGTCAAACATTTGATAGCAGAGTGTTTTCCTGTCAGGCTGAGCTGAGCTCTGCATTCCTCTCGTTTCCTGCTGTTCTGAGCACAGGGCTGATGGATGAGCTGGCAGAGCCAGGCCCTGGCAGCGGGCACAGCCTCCCCCCTGCGGCTGCTGGACTGGAGCCCTCCCTCTGCTTCCATGGGGCTCCCTACGCCGAGACCTTGCTGCAGAGCCTGGGTAGGTCAGAGCTGGGGAATCGCTCTGTCCTGGGAATGGTTTGGGTTGGGAGGGACCTCAAAGCCCATCCGTTTCCACCCCCTGCCATGGGCAGAGACACCTTCCACGAGACCAGCTTGCTCCAAACGCCATCCAGCCTGGCCTTGGACACTTCCAGGGATGGGGCAGCCACATGAAGAAGGCATTTTCCATTAGGAATACGCTTTTCGTCTGTAACAGCTCATTTACTGCTCTGCTGCCAGTCAATCACAGTAACTCTCATGGAAGAATCAATGAAAATCAAAATGAAAATACCTTTTGAAAGTAAAATAGAAGATACATGCAAAAAGAAATTATTGAGATGTGACATGATAATGTCCAATTAAGCCTTAATTAAGGTATTTAATGAAAAGATAATAGCCAATTAATACCTTTTATTGCCATATTTTCAAGAGGAGTCAAAATATTAGAATGAGATAAATTGGTGGTTGTGTGTAAAACTGGAATGTGCTACAGTGATAAATGCTGGCAGCTATAGTTGTGTAGGTGCAGAAAAGGCATTTCTCAATTTCATTTTACTCAGATACTCTTAATTTCAGTTTATACAGCTGTATTCACTTTAACAACTCATTCATTCAAAGCTGGGAGATTGATAGGATTTCAAACAGCAAGGAAATGGGTTTTTTGTTCTTAATCTGTGACTCACATGGGTGAGTCCTAAACCTCCTAGTTCTCTACACTTGGAGTCAAAAAAATCAAATGTTTATTTCAGTAACTACAGGTTGTGAGTTTTTATGTGTTCAGCAAGTTACTATAGTTTAATTTAATTTAATTGTTGGAAAATCTGGATGTCAGGACTTTTAGTTGAAATACTCAAAACCAAATTCACACTAAACCCTAAGGAAAAAGAATAATTAAATGCGTGTCATTCACCCTTCTCTAGCATTATGAAATGTTAAGATGTAGGAATAAGTAAGTAAATAAATGCTTATCGACACAATTGCTTAAATAATCACATAGGGAAACAGGATGGAGTCAAACAGGGAATTCTGATGGGCCAGGGATTCTTCAGGCTGACCTGTTCCCAACAGAACTGTGGATATAAGCACAGTGTTACAGCACTCCCCAAATTAACTCCCAATTGTGTGCCCTGCGATGTCCTAGGAAGCAAAATGAGGTACTGACTTCAAGTGGAGTCAGTCATTAGTTATCAACCCAAAACTGGTGCCTTAAATCACTTCGGTTCAGATCGATCAACTCTGCCTAACGGTGTGAATAAGGATATCAAAATTACAAGGGAACACATTTGCTTTACATGGCAAAATGTAATTCCAGGGAAGGACAGGGACTAATTAGTGGGGGGGTTGCTGTGTTAATATTCCTTGTTCAGGAGGCTTTTCCTGAGCTGCAGCATGAGGAGACAGTGAAATGCTGCTTGAGAATTATGCAATGCCTTCACAGTAAAAAGACTGAGATGTGTTTTCACGGGGTAACAGTTTTATTTTGATGCTCTCCCTGGGCAGGAGGAAAGCTCAGCGCGGTGCCAGAGCCCCATCACATTCCTCTGGATTTTCTCTGCCACCGAAGTTACGCTGCTGAGCCCGGGATGGAGCAAGTTGTGGTGCTGACAGTGGTGGGGATGCAGGCTCTGAAGAGTGCTGGGGAGCTCCTGCAGCAGATCCTGCTTCCCGGCCTCGAGGATCATTCTGGGAGTGCAGGTGACGATCTCAGATCTTGGGGAACAAATTTGTCCTGGGTAGCTCTTTTTAGCATAGCAGGACCATCATGGAAAATGTGGTGAAGGGGCTTCAGGAAGAAGAAGTTTCTTTGTTTACCTGCCTGAAGAGCTGAAGACTTTATCTTGGTTTGTTCTGGGCAAGGCCACATTTCACATCGCAAACAGCTCAGGTGGGCATGATTTGCTTCAGAGAGCATCAAATGAGTTCCAAGAAATGCTTGGGCTCACGAAGCTTTTGTGTAACACAGGGCACTGTGTCCCTCCCTGAGCGCTGGGAAGCAAGGCTGGGCTGTGACTGGGACTGGAATTTGGGAGTCCCAGGCTCTGTCCAGTGACAGCCTTGGTGAGCAGAACCCAGGCACTTCACAGCTTCACGCTCCGGTTCCCCCGCGGGAGGAGCAGCGGTGCCGTCCCCACACTGGCTGCTCACACAGGCATGAAAAGGGCTGTCAAGCCCTAGGCAGCACAGGGAATTTAGAGAATTTCATGTGCAGGTTGCACTGAAGTGTGATAACACAGGAGGTGTAGGCACAAAGGGCACAGGGTATGCTCCTGTCACACTGTGTTGTATCCAACTCTCCTGAAACTATATTGGAATATTACTTGAAATCCTGTGAAGTTCTGTATCTGAGATCTGAGCCAACAGAGACTTCCAGCACTCATGGACTGAGCCCTAAATACCTTGCTGCACAGTCAGAAAACAGCTTTACAAACCCAGCAGCACTGAGACTAGAGACAAGTCAGCTTTCTGTTCAGTTTATTATTACAATGAACATTGCTTACAGTGCTATGAGAGGTGCTAAAGGATCCACGATTATGGCTTATGCTGTGCCAAGCCACGTTGTTATCAGTGATTGTTATCTGTGATCACTCTCAGTGATTCCCTTTCGACTCTCCTCCATTGGCTGTGCTCTCTAATCAAATCATGGCACTTGCTCCCCGTGGCTCCCTGTTGATTTCTCAGACAGCACTTTTGTTTTTTCTTCACTGTAACGTCATTTCTTAGCATCTGCATCTTGTGGGTTTTCCCAGTATATTCCTGTATTTGCACTACAGTCCGTTCTGGATGCAACAGGAGTCAAAACAGCTTTGGAACTTGTGTGGGGAAAAAAACCAGTGTGAAATCAGAACCAAAACACAGTTTCTGTGAAAGATGTGCTGTTGTTTGGTGCTAAACACGCTTTTCTTGACTTGCAGGAGATTCAGGATTTGAGCTCCTAGGCCTGAAGTGGCTGCCCCATCTCACTGGGTGCCAGGCCAGGGAAATCACCCCTTTTGAGGCTGGAGACACTCACTGGCAGAGGAGCCTGGACACGCTGACGTCCAACCCCGTCCTGGTGTGCGCGCTCCGGGCCATCGACGCATTCCGAGCCCTTGAGGCTGCACTGAAGGGGTGGACACAGGGCAGGGCCAGGCTCAGCCCGGGTGACAGCCTCCCACAGGCACTCATGGCCTTGACCCCAGAGGTGACATTCAGACAAGCCATCCTGTTCTTCACAGAGGCTGAGCTGGTCACTGGTAAGGCACGATTTTGCTGTCTGTATTATCCTCAGGTACAGGAATTGGAATTGATTGAACTTGGACAAAGGAATCCAGTGCTGGGGGTTTTCTCAGGCACAGAAAAACACAATGATTTGGGGGTAAATTCTGTGCATGGCTGGATTAAGATGAGGCTGCAATGAAAGCAGCAGAAGCCAGCTGAGGTCATCTACAAGGTCGATTATTAAATTAATGTGGCTGTGCCTGGCCTGGTGCCCTTGCTGATGATCTTGAGGTACTCCATAAGTGCTAATTAGATATCAGAGCAATTGGCAGGATCAGTAAATAATACCATGCATTTTACCTCTCTGTATAAGAGAAACTGAAGACCAGAGGCCAAGATCTCTCCCACCTGAATGTGGGCCCCTAATTGTGGTGCCAGACTTTAGGCTTGGTGCTTTACCCTGTGCTCAGGGAGGGGAAGGTGTGACCAATGTGTAAGAGCTGAAGAAAACAGATTTTGTGAGAGTGTTTTTTTTTTTTGTTTTTTTTTAATCCTGGAGGAGAATGAAGAGAGGAATGGAGACCTTTGCTGTCAAAAGCTTCTCAGAGTTCAGTGACGTGTGCCAGCGTCGATCTTTCAGCATAGTGAATTTGATAGTTTCCCTCTGTAGCAGGAAATGTATAGCCGTGCCTCTTAAAACTAAATCACTGTGCAGGCTGTGGGGTTATTGGTATTGGATGGTTTGGAACAGCTGACTACGAGCTCCCACTGTTTTCTTTTCATGTGAAATATTGAAAGAAGAATTGGGGCTGCCTGACTCCTCACACCCAGAGGGAAACAGTTCTGAGCCTGACAGTTTCTGGCAGGGGGTTGGAACAAGATGGTCCCTTCCAACCCAAGCCATTCTGGGATTTTACGATTACTCAGAAACAGTGAGAAATCAAAGATTGTGGTAACATCAGCTGAGGGGGAGTGATGCAGTCCCATCAGTGCATTCGTGCTTTGAATTTACAGCTTCTCCTTTATCTTTCCTTGGGGAAGAAAAGTCCTTTGTCATCAACACTAACTTAGACACTTGTGTCAAACCCACTGTGCCTGTGTAGTGTGGAGTAACAAACTGGCTTTACTGAAGAGCAAGAAGAAAGATTTGTCTGGGAAAAGATACTGAGTTTAGGCTCCCAGCAAGTTGGATTTGTCAGTGAACTGTGGGGGTGTTCTGCGTGAGCTTGGCGAGCAGGAACAGGAACCTTCAGAAATGGAGGCATCAGACATCCAGAAGTGGTGTCTAAAACCATAAGAATTCATGCACTGCAGCCCTTGATTAACATTATCTTGAGATGGAAAGGCGGGAGAAGAGGAGAGCAGAGCTGTGAGCTCAGTTTGTTGAGGGAGGTTTCCATGGCAGTGCCAGTCTTTCCCACCAAAGCCACTGTCAGGAGCAAAGGAGCACAGCTGAGGCATGGCTCCAGCACCCTGCACTCTCTCTTTCAGAAGATAATTCCATTTTTCCCTCGTGTTTTTATCATTGTGGGAAGAATGGAGAGGCCTCTGTGCTCGAGGACAGCTCTTCAATATTTTATAGCAGGCTAAATGTCTGCCCTGTTAAATAAAATTACCTTTGGCTCCCTCCACCCCCAGACAGAGAATGTTTCCCATCTTTAAATCCATAAAACCACCCATCCCTCCTTTTCCAGATGCTGAATGCCGTCCTGCTATGAAATACCTGCCACCCCCTGGCAGGAGCTCCAGGACTGAAGGCAGGACCGCAGGTAAGCACCAGCTGCCTCTTGAAAAAAACATTTTAGACCTCAAATCGATTGAAGAAAACTGGATGTCCTCTGTCAGAGCCATTAAAATGGAATTAGTGAGCCTTTGGTCCCACATCCTAATCCCAGGCAATCGGGAAGGAAAGGCCAGCTGGGTCCAGTGGTGCTGGGGGAAGGTGGGAATGTTGTCACGTCATTTCTTCTCCACAGTCCTGAGAACGATCTGCTGAGGTCTGGTGTGGAAAGTCAGCTGGAAGAGTCATTAATGCCAGTTTTTAAGCTGGTGTAGATCCCAAAAGCGATGATTTTCATGGTGCTTTAGAGAGGGGAAATGTGTTGATCACCACTGCCCAACAAGAAATCAGAGCAAAATGTGCATTTCCTATGTCTCACATGGGATGTCTCCATGTCATTTACATCCCAGTGCCTCCCAGGTCACCCTGGGATCCACAGATCCTGAGAGTTCTTTCAGATCACCCCAGCACTAAGGAAAAAAGCTGGCACTGTGAGGCTAAAAAGTTACAAGACAAGGCAAGGACCTTAGGGCTGGTTCCACTTGCTGTTTGTGTTCTTATTATTGCAACAGACGTGTGGAAAGAGGAAAAGGTCTCATTAGAAAAAAAAACCAAAAAACCAAAATTTTGGCTAAATTCCAGATACATAGCCCTGGGATGCAGAAATAGATTTTGGACAGTAACAAATACCAAAAAATGGTAATTTTGTTTTGACAAACAGATTGTAGTTTTCTCTTCTCTACCTTGCACATCAGACTGGCTAAACTTCAGTCACTGGCAAAGGAAATCTTCTAGCAATGTGCTGCAGGATTTTCCTCACCGTGCCCCAGATCCAGATAACTCCTCAGTTCACATGAGCCTGAAGTGCCTTAATTTTCCTCACCTCTCCAGGTCACTGCAGGTTTTACATTGGACTGCAGGGAACATTTTTCTGTTGGCTTTTGCCCCAAGTTCTGACTCAGCACACTCCTTCCATCCTGCTCTGCTCTCCTGAAGAGCCACTGGAGCGGGTTTTTTTGGCTGGTTGGGGAATGCCGGGGAGGTTTTATCAGCAGCAGTCAGGATCCACAGCACTTCTTTGTTTCTGAGAGAGCATCAAGCAAAGCACCTGAGCTCTGGGAACACCAGCAACAAGGCAGCATCTGACTTGCCTGTGGAATATTAGGAGCACAGATAGGTTTAAAACCACTCTTAGCCACTCCCTGGAATGCCAGAAAAGGGAACCAAGATCCAACATGGTTTGGGACTTGCAGTCCTGTTCAGCCTGGGCTCCTGGGATTACCAGAGAAAGGGGAAGTGTGACCCCTCCCAGGGTGTCCCAGGACATCTGAAATCCACGTCCCAGTGGAACCCTCTGAAATGTCAGTGTGTCACTGTAACGTTGGCTGCTTTATGTAGAGCTGATGGCAAAATTCGCAGATTGTTGTCTCAGAAGACACAAAACTCACTCAAATCTGCTTCTCTTCCTTAGTGGGTGAGAGCTGGAGGTGCCGTGCAGAATCCCTGTTTTCCTACCTGCATGCAGGTGAGAAAATGGCAAATAGAAAAATGTGGTTTGACAGGGACTTGGTGGAGTTAAATCATCTGGATGTGCCAGCCCAAAATTAGCAAAAGGGTTATCCCAACATTTTCCTTGGGCTGGAATACTCTAAGCATGCCAGGAAATGTGGTGTCTGCTTGTCTTGGGTTCACACTTAGTTGAAGTCACACACCTATCTAAAGTATTAAATAGAAATAGCATAAAAAATAAGTTCCATTTTCGCAGTTAGGCTATGAAATCAAAACCTGTGCAGTAATTTTTTGGGAGAAATAAAGGAAAGGATTGTGAGGAAAGGATCTAAAAATATTACGAAGTAGAAAATTGTAAGAAAGATCAGGAAAACTGGGAAGGGCTCTGAGCAGCCAGAGCTAGAGATGGAAATCAGGCAGGGCTGAGCACTGCCAAACAGGTACCTCTGGTAATTCATGCTCAGCAGAGATTGCTCCATTGGTAATTAGTGGTACTTTCTCTAATTCTGGTTACTTATAATCCCCGAGAAGAGAAAGCCAGCTCTGGGTGACAAAGTGTCTTTGACCAAACCGAGCTGGCAAATCCTCCTGAAGTGTCTGCAGTCCCTAAATACGCAGCAGGTAGTGACTCACACAGCAGAAGAATGAGAATATCTGCCCAAAAATGCAGCAGATGGTGAGGGGAACATCTGGAGGCCACTGCGTGCTTACGTAACACACCCGGGTGAGGCTGCTGAGGTGGAGCCCCACAGCCTCCTGCACTTCCAGGCTGTTACTATGGAACCTTTCTGTTCAGGAATGAGGTGAGGAAAACACCACATCTTTAACAGGAGGGCTCCCTGCACCACAAGGGTTAAGTTTCCAAATCAAGTGGGGAGGAAATAATGTTGGATTTTATTTTTGAGCCCGTGTTTCTGTGCCATGAATCCTGCTTGTCGTCTCGAAATAACAACATTGAGTTCCAGGTAGCCTTGTTGACGGTTTGTTGCATTGACATCTGTGTAATTAGTACTGGGCTGTAGAGGAAATAGAAAATGACATTTTTTGTGCCCAAACAGATCAGCTTGGATCAGCTTTAGCAGCCTGTAGGATGTTCCCCTGTGCTGGTGCTGATTGATGTGGTTCAGCACCAGCAGTTCCTGGGGCCTCACAGGCTGGTTCTGACACGGCACTTGCCAATAAATCTCCAGAAGATGTTATAAGGATAAAATATTAACCATCCTCTTAGTAGCAAGTGCTTTAGCAAGACTAAAAATTTGAAAATGTTGTCATTTAAAAATGGAATTTATGTATTTTCTGTATTTAAATCCATTTTCCATCATCAGACAGCAAAGCTGTCTTGATCTGGTTTGTTTTCTGCTCCTCACAGTCCCAGCAGATCTGCTGGGAGAGAAGCAGAAAGTTTTCTGGAATGTCAATTTTGATATGATTTGTTCATATTTCTATTCATAATTGGTTTATGACATTAATTGCGACCTGTCAGGGTTGTTAGTGCCTCTCTGAAACAGAGCTCTCAGAGATACAGAACAGCAGAGTAAGAATGTAATAGCTGCTCAAGGATTACATCACATAATCACCACAGTTCACATGAAAAATGTAAAAGCGAATATTTTATCTCTCTTAAAACATTAATCTAGAATATAAAGGTTTGAGTCTTATCCGACAGAGCTGCCACAGAAACTTTTTGGACCTGGAGCAGATTTCCTTGGGGGAGAAACCTCCCAGCCTAGACTGTTTCAGATATATTTTTTAACTGAAAATGCAACAAAGCAAACCCAAATAAATAAATAATCCTATATGCCCAGGTTTTTATGGACCTGTTTTGTTGGGATTTTTGTGAACTTCCTGCCAGGTTTCCTCTAACCCCCATCCCCAGATGCCTGCGCTGGTAGTAAACAAACCCCGCTGCGTTTCCTTTGTTCCAGGGGCGCAGGTTCTCTGCACAGTGCTGCTCATCAAACCCGGCCTCTGGAGCCGCAAGCTCCCAAGGATCCTCCGGAATCTACACCTGGAAAAATTCCGCGTGGTGGGAATGAAACCCCTGGAGCTGGAAGCGGGCAGTGCCTCGGCGCTGCTGCCCTCTGAAGTGCGGCAGGTTGGTGAAGGAGCTCCTTTGGAGCGGGGAAAGGGATCAGCCGTGGATAATCCATTCCTGCAAAGCCCAGCAATTCCCACCCGGGATTTCGGCGCTGTTGCTGGGAGCTGGATGGAACGATCAGATCTGTACCTTTCAGCACAAGGAGAGCTGCCGTGCCGAGCGCTGCTTTTGTCACACAGCCCCGGCTTCTCCCAAACAAAGCTTTGGGGAGGGCATGGGCCATACAGACCTCGCAGGAATCCGTGCAGCTGCTGCTGGATTTGCACAGCTCTGCCTCTTCCTCTGCCCAACAGGTGTCCTCTGCTCCTGGCCCACGTCATCCCAGGTGGGGCACACGCAGGGAGCACGTGTGCCCGGGGTTTGTTCCATGTGTGAAACCTGGGAAAGCCTCCCTGCGCTGCCAGGGAGCACGGATCTCCCGAGTGCTGTTAGTGGAGATTGCATTGCAGACACGGCTGGAGCCGGGGAGCTGGGCTCTAAAAATCACCTGCAAGGAGAGAAAATTGTCCTTGCTCGTGGCTAAGAGACAGTAAAGAGGGTTCTTAAATCTTAGGGCGTTGTGGGGTTGATTAGCTAAAAATAGATGTTTGTTTCTGCTCGTTTATGGCATTAGAAACCTGTTCTGTCCTCACCTGACGTACCATGAGTCTAAGGATATTGTGAAAGCCAGGGAACAGAGCTCTGGGCATTTGAGAGGAGTTAGGTTATTATTATTTTTTAAATTCCCTTGGGGAAAAGAAACCAACCCTGTTATTTGATTGTTTTCCTGAAGACATTTAACCAATTGACTTTAGAGAAAACAAACCTTTATAATTGATATTGCACTTGGGTTAAATTTGGAAAGTTTATAACACTGTCTCCTAGAAATTCTTGATGGAGGCTTCCAGAAGAAAACAGGCACATGCCAAGGCAGTGCTCTGGAACAATTCGCACCTTCTGCATGATAGCAGTGAGCAAAGCCTCTGGATTTTAAATATTTACACGGGTAAGAGAGATGTAGTGGCCATTAGAGTTGATGAGAATGTGCTTCCCAATGTTATTTAATCACAGAGCTAAATACAAAATGTTTTTTTGATCATCTGAAACAGAAAACTCCTTAAAAACCCCAGATATCCTCAGGAAGCAATGCAGGTGCATGTGGGGTAAAAGTGAGGAGAGGTTGTTTCCTGAAAGTTTCCTTGTTTTTGGAGTTCTCCAGCACACCAGAGCAGCTGCTGAGCCTTGATTCAGCTGCCTTGAAGAGCTGGTGACTAATGAATATAAAAATGACAGACTGGTGAGGTTTTTTTCATGGGGAAAAAGCAGGGTTTGGAAGTGAGGAAGCAAAGAGAACAGTTCTGCCTTTGGGGCGGGGAGCAGCCAGTGGGAAATGGGAATTTCTGCTGTGCAGGAGCTCCTGCTCCTTTTAGAACCCGTCAGAATGGCTCTCCCTGGTGGGGCTGGGAAAGCCTGAGCTCCCAAGGTAAGTAGGGAGATTTTGAAAAAGCCTCAGCAGGCTCCAGGGACTGGGATATTTGGAAAATCCGGTGGCTCAGTGGCAGCCGTGGGGGCAGGGCTGTTTTTCCCAGCAGAATTCCATGTACAGCATTTGGATGGGAGGGATATCCATCACCAATCTGCTCCTCAGCTCATGGCACAATGGGATGTTATGCTGGGATTAAAATGAGGCTTTTAACATGGGGGCAAATTGCTGAAATGTAGCAGGGCACAGAATCCCAGCTGGGGCTGGCAGTGACCTCTGGAGATCCTCCAGGCCCACCCCCCTGCCAGGGCAGGGTCACCTGGAGCAGGTGACACAGGGACACATCCAGGTGGAGCTGGGATGGCTCCAGAGAGGGAGACTCCACACCCTCCCTGGGCAGCTGTTCCAGGGCTCTGCCACCCTCCATGGAAGGAAGTTCTGCCTCACATTGAGGTAGAACTTGTGTTTGAGTTTCTGGCCGTTGCTCCTTGTCTGGACAGAGCCTGGCAAAATCCTCCAACACCGTTGGAGATCCTGATACGGACTGATGGGGTCCATGCTGAGATGTCCTGTTGAAGAAGGTGGAGCCAGTGTGTCTGTCCCTTCTAGAAGTTCTGTTCAAGGCTTTTTCTCACTTCACCTGGAGCGTGCTCCAAAATCCATCTCCAGAGAACTCCCAAGCCCTGGGATGTGCCCGTTTGTTGTGTGCACACAGCATTTGAGAGCAAATTTGGGTTTATTCACTGCAAGCAAGACAACCTCACATCTCCTTTTCCTTTCTAATGTATTATTTACATGCACTTGACAAATATCCTTGGCAGCACGAGCTAGGCTCCGTGATTGCTTTCCCAACTGAAACGCTCCCCCCGAGCTCGGAGCGGTGCGTGGCCTTTGGAGCACGATAAAAAACAACTGCTCCGCTCTTTGCCGAGGTTATTGAATCACAGGAGCCATAACAAGATGTTTTAGCTGCAGTTTAATAATGATTATAAAAAATAATGGTCATGTAAATAGAGCTGGCATTGTCTCCCCAGCTTTCAGCGTGACCTGGTGGTGCTCAGTGAGAAGTGCCTGTTCCCGGGGGATTGTGCCCAGGGAGGCTGGATCTCCTTCAGTGCTTATCCAGCACATCCAGCCCTCTGGAGATTGGCAGTTTTGGCTTTATTTTTCCAGTGGGGCCTGCTCTTGCTGTCCTGATATGATTGCCTGCAGTAGCAGGTCACTGGACTCAGGAACTCGCGGATTCCCTGCAGCCCCATCCTGTGATTCCAGCGGTAAAGGCAGCCGGATCATTCTGCTGCTCCTTAATCCCGTTAGTCCTCCCGAGCCAGCGCACAGCTGGAACTTCCTCTCAACCAAAGTGCTCCCTGAATTCCAGGCAGCTGCACATGGGCAGCCCCACCACAGCTGCTCGGGATCCGCAAGGACGTAGAGATGGAGCGGAGGCAGGATGGGAATGAAGGGAGCGAAGGCAGCGCTGGGCTGGTGGAGTCTGGAGTGGGTGTGAGGAGCTGTCAGAAGGAAAGAGTCACCTTGACTCGCTGACACCATCAGAAACAACATCGTGTTCAACCCCAAATCCTTGGACTTGCTGGGGAACAACTGAAACACAGAAGAGTTTCATTATTTAGATCTTCTAGTTAGAAGCTCTGGAACAAAATACTTTGCTTTATTCTGGTCTGTTCAACAGAAACGGAATGTTTTCTTTGCAGATGTTTCCAACCTGGATGAATATTGATATGTTTTATCAGTCCTTTTGAAAGTTTTCATTGAAAACATCACTGGTTTTCATTGCCCAAAGAGAAAACCCACAGAAAAGTGGATTAAATCCATCTTTTTAAGTAACAAAAATTTTCAAGCAGGAAGGGATTATTTCTTATTATACAGAACTGAATGAATGTCACAGTTTCTCAGTACACTGTGACAAGCTGGAATTCTTCATCCTCATCCAAGCAGAGCTCTTGTCACCAGAGAGCCCCTGCGTCACACGATGTGACCCTGTGCCCACGGGGCAGGGGGACTGACAAACACCACATCCAACCCCTTAAATACCCCCCCAGTTTCAGCACGGGGGGGGGCTTTCTCTTGCGTCATTTTACCTTTGCAAACAGAGGGGAGAGTAGCAGGCTGGAGCCTGTGGTTGTCAATTCATAACCTACTTCTTAGAGATGCAATTTAGGAGGCAGGCGAGTGCGAGATGATTTGGGTCAAAGGCAGTGAATGGTTTCACGTGATAGAAAAGCAGCGAGGCCTTGAAGTGTTTTATCTCCATATTTTTAAATGAAATGATAGGATTTGCTTCTGGAAATGTTTTATCTAGAGAATTGCTGTCCTCTGCTGCTTTTAGAAGATTAAAAAATAGAGGAATTAAAACCTCTGTGAATGACGTGATTCAGCTGAATCAAATGGTGTTTTTTCCTCTCTAGTTTTTATTTCCTGAAAAACTGGGGAAAAAAGTAAATAGCCATGGGTTATTTCTGGCAGGGAGCTGGAAATGCCCTTGTTTTCTAAGCTGGAGAGAACATCCAGCCCCGGCTGCTGCGCTGCGGGGTGCAGGGAGGCACAGCTGGGTGTTCCTGACACCTTGTTCAGATGGAGGGGCAGGGGGAGGCAGAACTGGATGTTCCTGACACCTCGTTGTGATGGAGGGGCAGGAGCAGGCAGGGCTGGATGCTCCTGCCGTGTTATTCAGATGGAGGAGCTGGAGGAGGCCGAGCTGCAGCTGCTGTGGGCACCCTGACCTCGTGCTCAGCCCAGACATCTGCAGCAAGCCTGGCCTGCCAAGGCTTTCCTGAATTCAAGCAGTCAGCAAGGCCGGGAGCGCTGTGCCGCCCGCCCACCCCCGGCACTGCTGCCTTGCCCAGGGCTCCCTGGCACTCTGGGCTGTCCCCAGCCCTCAGAGCAGCATCTTCTTCCTCCACCAGTGCAGTGCTCGCTGCTTGGCATTTCCACTCATCCTTCCTCAGGGGATCCAGATCCACAGCTCTGCTCAGGAGTGACTACACTTGGAAAAAAAAGCAAAGGTGGAGAAATTTGCTGTGGAGCAAAGGGCATCAGACAAGGCTGGGAGAACGAACAGATTTCTTGCAGCCCTTGTTCTCACCCTCCTGCTTTTAAGCTCTGTAGTCCTGATCCTGCCTAGTGCCTGGAATTCACTCTTCAGGAGAAGCAGGGTGTGCTGGGGGGTCCTGCCTTTTGTGAATTCAAAAAGCAAAGCTCTGGTGTTTGTGATCAATCATTTTATATCAGCTGAAGGATTAAATGCAGCTCCTCACCCCAGAGCATTTATGACCCTGGTGCTTTCACCTGTGTCCATGTTTCCCTCTGATCCAGGTGTGCCCCTGAAGGAACAGGCCTCCTGGGAGCTGCTGGATGGCACAGGAGCTGCTCGGTGCCTGAGCTCTGTATTTTGGAATCTTCAGTCCACTACAGCGTATTAAAGAGGAGAAAAAACAACAAGCAGCAACAGATTTGCTTACCCACAACCTCCCTTCCTAGCCAGAGGGAAGCTGGGATGTTCCCAGTGCTCCCCAGTTCCTTATAACCTGTTCCATCTCTGATTTCTTCTCAGGACCCAGCTGCTTTGGAAGCTCACTGCGCCTACCTTACCTCGGGCACTGCCCTCGTGCTGTGCCTGCAGAGGCCCAATGCTGTGAAGAAGCTGATGGATCTCCTGGGGCCAGAGGATCCTCAGCTGGCCCGGACGCTGGATCCACGCCTCTGGAGGGCTCAGTATGGCACCAGCACAGTCCAGAATGGATTTTATGGTAGGTTTTTGTAAAAGAAAAGTCCAAAGGCTCAGATATACAAATGAAAAATAGGTTATGTACTGTTCCCTCCTGCATTGTCACTACAGATCCAGCCTCGGTGGAGGCCGTTATTCCCTGGAAAGCTTTCCCTGTGTTCTTGGTGGCTGAGTTAAGTGTGTGTCTCAAGCAATGAAATATTCTCCCAGAAGTTGTATTTCAAAAGGGTTCTTCCCAAAACAGCCCTAGATCTGTCTTCATCAGAACAGATTTCCTTTGATCTCTTCCCTGCTCGGTCATTTTGTACTTTTAGCTTGGTTATTTTATAATTATCCCCAAGAACCCATCTGTCTTCCCTGCTTGTGTGTCCTTTCCTGATGTCTCCATAACCCATCGGCCAACTCCAAGATTTCACAAAGATTCCAAGATCCTGAGTTCCTGTAATGTCTCAAAAGGCTGATGGCTGACAGGAGAGAGGTGATCCAAACCCGCTCTGGCAGAGGCAAGCAGGGAGACTCAGCTGTTTTCCATTTGGAAAGGCTCTTTCCAGCTGTTTTCCACCTGGAGAGGTGGCTGGGTTTAGAGCTGGAATTGAAGTCAGCAGGAAGAGTAACTGGGGGCACTGTGCAAGCCCATCTTCCTTTCCTAGGAGGAATCCTAAGCTTTCCCAGTTTTGCTCCAGCTGAGGAAGTACTTCAGTTAATGCCTGAAGCAGAGCAAACTCTTACTATTTCCTCCCTAAGTGACAGGGGAAATGCAATTTAGCTGAAGATGGAGTTCCAGGGAGACTGGTGAACCAAGAAACGCAGCTTTCATCCTCTGGGGCTCAGCTGCAGAGGTAAATCTGCACCCTCCCATCTCCTCTGGGGCCTGGGAAGTTGTTGTATTCTGCTTTATTTTACATCCAAAGAGCTCTTACAAGTGCACCTTCCTTGTACCCTGAGCAAAGTGAGAGTAAAAGGCTCATTTTGGGAGCACTTGTGTTCTCTGTAATGCCACAAATGATTGAAGCACAGAAGGTTTGCTGTGGAGGCATGCAAAGGATGCAGCCCAGCTCACGCGCTGCTGACTTACACACCCTCAGGGTTGGAAACTGCTGCCTTAAGGGCTCTGGCTATCCAATACCTGGAATTATGGAGCTCAAACAGGGCTGAGTGCTCTCAGGTGGGATTTTTTGAATGGGGAGCCTCAAAGGTGGCAACATTTCACAGGAAATTTGTATCCCAGGAGGATGGGTCTGTGCCAGCACATTGACAATCCATCTAAACTCCACTTAAATACAAATAGCTTTTCCATCTCTTAATATTTTCCATCCACAAATCTCCAAACATTCTGAGTAATGCTTTATAACACTGCTGCTTTATAGGGAAATATTCAGCTGCTCAGCCTGGAGGGACCTCTCAAGTCACTGAGTTCAGTTAATTCCCTCACAGACAACCCCATCACGTTTTCCCTTCCATAAGCACCCACCCCAACGGAATGGATGTCACAGAGCTTTGAGGGCTGAAAATCTTCTTACATTTTCAAACTTAAATATAGCCACATACAGTTCATGCCCATTTGTTCCTGTGCCATTATCTGGACTTTATTTTAAGTAGCTCTTTTGACACCTCTGACCTTTCCTACGCTGAAGTGTTTATCAGAAATCAGATTGTTTCTCAGCTTTGGGTCGTGTTGGGTCAAAGGAGCCAGGGTTTGTTTTAACTCTTCAGATGCTTCTCCATTCCCCCAGTCATCCTCATGTAATTTCTCTGTTCCAGTCTCAATTCACCTCTCTTGACCAGAGGTGAACAGGAAAATGTATTTCCATCAGCAATGCCTCGTGCTAATTCTGATTTCCATGGTCAGTGAGAGTTCCCAGCGTACTTGGGCCCTGCATTATTGTCAATAAGCACATTTATTTTGCTAACCAGTAGCTTTTCCCTTTCAGTAAGAGCAGCCTGGTGTGATCCAGCAGGAAAGGAACAACAACAGGATTTAGAGCTGCAATTGAAAGGTTTCACAGTGTCCTTAACATGATTCCTTCAGCTCCACTGTTGGGAAATAGAAGGAGTCTTGTTTACATGAGGAAGCTGCTGAGTGATAGCAGGACAGAATCAAAACACCAAGGAAGCAATGGAACTATTCTAAATATAATGGTTTAAAATGTTTGCTATTACTGTACAGAACAGCTGGCCTTTAAAGCAATTACTGCAGTGAGTTGCACATCATCAATCTCTCCAAAAGATGAGTGTGAGTCTAGAGAATGTTTAATTCATAGCCTGAGAGAATCTTCTCATTGTATTTATCTCTCAGGCTCCAAATCCTATCCAATGGCTGTCCGGGACATGAAGCTGTTTTTCCCAGAGGGGCTGTGCTGTGCCCAGTGCCAGACGGTGCAGGAGGAGGAGGTAGGAATGTGCCCTTTGCTGAGCTCTGTCCTGCTGTGTCAGGGCACTGGCCCTGCTGTCCCATGACTTCTCCCCTTTTATGCTTTACACAACGCTGCTCTGGATGTGTTTCCTTGTCCTGGCCATGTTCCTCCCACACTCTGCTCCCTCTGTACTGACCCGAGCGGCCTCGGTGGGGAAGAGCTGCCTCAGATCTGTCTGTTCAGCAGCCTCTGCTGGAAATCTGGGAGGGCTCAGGGCTCCTGCTCCCAGATGATCAGCACTGCTTTGGAAGCAGGTCATGAGCAGGGATAGCAGCATCACCCTGACTGCTGAGGCACACTTGACCTAGGAGCTGGTTTTTTACCAGCTTTGCATCGTTCAGGGATGGAGCTGAGGTGGGATGGCTGATGATGTAAAAATGGTTGGGATATGCTCAACAAAGGGATGGAAATGTTTGAGCCTTGCTGTGGCTCAGAGGTGATGGTCCAAGGGATTCACTCTGGAAATGGCCACATCTGTAATCACATCACTAAGGTGGATGTGCAGGGCATTGTGGCTGTGCCAGTTCACTCAGAGACACAAGGGAGCTGCTCCAGCCCAGTGTGGCACCGGGTAAAGCTGTCAGATTCACACAGGTTTTGAGCTCCTGGCCTTGAAAAGCTGGGAGTGGAGACCTTAGAACGACGTCTGGGTATGGGACCTTGCAAAGGATGAGGAGATGCTGCACTGAATTAAGGCTCAATTAAAAAGAAGAATGCATGCACAATGTTCTTGTATCTCCAGACAAGCAGGTGTTTTCTGGGCTGGCAATTACTGAGGTACATGACAGCAACAAAAGCTTCCCAGCTTGCCTGAATCAATACTTGAGGAGTGTTATCCCTCCTCATTAGATAATGTGTTCACATGCCTTGCTTCTCCCTCCCTGCCTTCCCTCCTGCAGATCCATAACCTGAAACATGACCCCATCCTCAGCCTGGCAATCAGGAAGCAGCGCAAGATCCTCACCTGTGACCCAGGAAAACATCCCAGTGCCCTGGGCTCCGAGCAGCCAGGCAGTCCCGGTAAGGAAACGTAACTCCTGTTATAGATTGGGACTGCTATTGATTAATTGGACAGCAAGACAAACCATCTGGTGGCAGAAAGATTGGGTATTGATGTCCTTTCAGAAGGGAGAGACAGCTCTGAGCTGCAGAGAACAGCTCCAGGGGAGTCCAGCCTTTAACTGTTCACCTGCCAGCACTTCAGGGCTTTAAAGACAGAAGGGCTGACCGCAGCAGCAGCAGCAGCAGAACAAGCAGTGGCAACACAGCTGCTGTCCTGAACCCTTCCCAGGTGTCTCAGCACAACCTCGGTAGTTTGTGTCCCTTCAGAGCCTCCCCTGGAGAGGCCGGAGCACAGGGCTGGGCACTGCTGAGCTGTTCTGTTCTGTTCTGGGAGTAGATAAATACCAATTGGTGCAGGGAGTGCTGCTGGCAGCGTGGCCACAGAACTCTCCTGAGCTGGGCTCAGAGCTCATTCAGTTCCCACTGCTGCTGAGCAGCTGCCAGCTCCAAATGACTCCCAGCTATCGCCAGGCTGACTTTGATTGGGAGCTGGAGCCTCAGCCAGGCTGACACTTCCCTGGGATGCAGCAGCTTCTCAGGGCCTTTCCTGCTGATTTGGCTTGCTAGACATGTGTAAACACAGCTGGGCTGAGGGGCAGGGGATGGCACTGACACGGGGGATGCTCGCCCACTGGGACGTTGTGGGTTGATCCCAAGGCTTTATAAACGAGCAGGGACCAGGTAAAGCATCCCTGGGGAACAGAATTGTTTAGAACCAGGTCATTCTCACTGCTGTAGCTCCAGTTCTGATGTGAGTGATGCGGGCAACTCAGAAAACGTTCCTGTGCTACACCTGATCACTGCAGCCGTTAATCCCAAGATTGTTGTGGATGGGAGAGGAGTGTGATAAAAACGTGGTACAACCACAGAGCAGCCCTGCCTGACACAGGACTTTGGGGGTCATTGGTCCCACACCAGCAGGTGCAGAAGTGCAAGGAGGGGGTGGTAAATCAAGTCCTCTGCCCTTGGTGTGAACACCAAGTTTTGAGCAGGGGGTCTCTGAAGGAGGATTTTTCCCAAGGTTATTAGGGAAGTGCGTTTTCTCCGTCATCCTACTGCACAATGGGAAAGCACCAGGCCTGTAGCACAGCTTTGCTGTGACCGAAGCACTCGATTTGTAGAAGAGATTCCATAAAATAAAACAATGAAATGGCTTGTTGTGCAGAGAGCACAGGTATTCTGCAGGCTTTGCACAGCTCAGTGTCAGGAGCTAATCTCAAAATACATGCCCCTAATTTCCTGCTGCACGAGGATATCTTAGCTTTGAAGATGCCTAAGCAGAGTAAAAAGGAAAGCAGTGTACAGCCCTGATGTGTTTGTGTCTCGGGAAATGTATTTCAAAGAGTTACTGCCCTGGAAAAGCAAGTCCACGTGATCTCTGAACTGTCAGGCACGATCTCGTAAGTGCCTCCAGCAAAGCAGACACATCACTCACGTTCTGGGCTCATCTTGGACACTAGAGGAAGCTCTTGCACACAAGGAAACCTCCTTCCAGCAAATAATTATCACAAAGCTGCTGCCTAATGGACAGACAGATTTATCATGAGGAAAATATGAAATACATTAAGCCTCACGTATGCTGAGCAGAATTACATTTGGGATTATAAAAGCAGCTGGATTAGCAGCTTGCTCTGCTTGGAAAAACTGAAAATGGAATAGTATCTCCTGTAGCAAACCAGCAGTTGTCCTTGTCTGACTCCTGAAATGGGGTCACTCCTGCTGCCTTGTGATCTCCAGACAGGGACACAAAGGCGAGCAGCAGCTCGAGGTGAGCATCCCAAAGCTCATCCCAAAGCGCATCCCAACGCCGCCGCGCCTCTGACTGCCGTGAATGAGTCTGTGCCAGGGCAGAGGCACTGAGAGGGCTCAGAGTTGCTGGGGGGAGAAACCAAATGAGTGTTTTGCTCTTTTCCCATCAGGTCAGCCTTTGCTGTGGAGCCTGTGCCACAGCACTTGCCTGGTGTTGCCTGGGATAATCCTGCGGGGTTCGGAGCCCCCCCCATATGTGGAGCTGCTGGAGGAGCTCGTGGGCAGCGGCTTGGCAGTGACCGGAGCTCGCCTGGCCGTGCTGGACTCCCCTCAGGCTCTCTGCATCTCCCAGATGCTCAGCAGGGCCAAGGGCAGTGCTGCAGCAAAGGTATGGAACAGCTGGAGCTGGGCTTTGCTTCCCTGGCACAAAAGAAGAGCTTTTGCTGCCTTGCTCTGAGGTGCTGCCCTAAGCAGCCGTGCTTTGGTGGCACTGTTGCAGCCCTGCCTCTGAGCCCTGGCACCTCTGGTGAGTAACGTGGGCAGTGGGGGCACTTCCTGGTGTTCCTGCATCCCTGGGAGCCCTCGACACCATCCTGTGTGAATTCCTCATGGGAATGGCCCATCCCACGCTCATGTATTGAATGTTTCGTTGCAGTCACCCATCAGTGCTCTGTTCTGTGTGTTCTGCTCTTGTCTCCTGTCTTGTTTCTCTATATAAATACGGTTTCTATTTCCCTGTCTGTAGTCACACCCCATTAATGCTCCTCTACAACCCTTTCACTTTTTGGACTGTGCCCTGGAGCCAAAGCCAGAGATTTCCCACCTGGAGTGTTGCCTCCAGCTCTGGGGTTCCCAGCACAAGAAGGACATGGAGCTGCTGGAGGGAGTCCAGAGGAGGCACCAGGATGAGCAGAGGGATGGAGCAGCTCTGCTGGGAGGAAAGGCTGGGGGAATTGTGATTGTTCAGCCTGGAGAGGCAAAGGCTTTGGGGTGACCTCATTGTGACCTTCAGGACCTGAAGGAGCTACAAGGAAGACGGAGAGAGTTTACAAGGGATGGAGGGACAGGACACAGGGAATGGCTTCCCACTGCCAGAGGGCAGGGATAGGTGGGATATTGGGAAGGAATTGTTCCCTGGGAGGGTGGGGAGGTGGCCAGAGCAGCTGCGGCTGCCCCTGGCAGTGTCCAAGGCCAGGCTGGACAGGGCTTGGAGCAGCCTGGGACAGTGGAAGGTGTCCCTGCCCATGGCAGGGGGTGGGATGAGATGGGCTTTGGGGTCCCTTCCAGCTCAAACCATTCTGTGACTCTCAGTGGGTGCTGACAGCTCGAGGCCCTGCCCACCCTGGGGTTTGGGCACAGGATGTGCTGCTGGCTGAGCTGACATTTCTCCACAGCAACAGAACACCAGGCCCACACTGTTTTCCTCTTGGTGTAGGAGAAGCCCACCAAGTGAGGAACCTTGCCTGGGCAAGGCTGGAAGGTGGAACGTGCAGGAAAGTGCTGTCAGCAGCAGGGAGTAAACAAGGGGGGAAGGTAATTACAGTGGCAGCAGAGAAGCCACAATCACCCGAGGGCTGTCAGACCACAGCAGGCCCTGCACAAAACACAACCACTGGGGCTTCCAGCTCTCAGTTCGAAGTCTTGGGTGTTATCTGTAATAGGTGCAGGTTAGATCTTCTCAGGGTGTGCTTTTTTAAACTGACAGCCTCCCTTTGAAGCACATCTGTATGGAGCAGCAATTACATCCAGCAGCCAATTAGTGTGAGCACTGCTGGCCTGTCCCCTGAGCCCCCGAGGATCCATCCCTCTGCACATGGAGTGTGCACAGCTCTCTAGGAGGGACAGATCGGCGTGGGGGGAGGAGAGCCATCTCTCCTTGCTCCTGTCAGAGATAAATGGTCCTGGGCAGAGCTGGCACATTTCCAGAAGGATCTGGCACTGCTGAGCCAAAGGTGGATGTTACAGCCTTTGCTTTCCCTGGCTGCAAGGGAGATGGGCTGCTTCAAGTAATGAGTGTTTCTGCTACAATATCTCAATATTTACCTGTCTTGGTGTTCCTGCTTCCAGCAGATGTAGGGACTGAGTAACACACGCTGTAGGGAATCTGCTGCTTTTCCCTCAGAGAGGGGAACAGAAATGTTGGTGGGCTGTAGGGATAACGACAGCTCTGCCATGGCACTGGCTCCCTCTGGAAGGATCTGTGGCTTTGTGGCTCCTGTGCCTCACCCATCAGCCAGACTTGTTCAGGTGCAGAGCAGCAGCACAGCTCGGTTCCTGCCTCTCTTGCAGTGTTCCCTGCTGAAGGATGGGCTGTGCCTGGTGCTGGCAGCAGAGCGGGACAGCGCTGTCACCTCCCTGGGCTCCCTGCTCAACAGGTAAGGAGGGGCTCCTGCTCTGAGGGAGGGCACCCCTGTTCTCTGTGCTTCTGATAAAGGCAACCTGCTCCTCACAGTGACCTGTTCATGGCTCAGTCATGGGGTCATGGAATAGGTAAGGCTGGAAAAGATCAAGTCCAGCAGCAGCCTCACACCACCACCATGGCCACCATGAAACCAGGCCCTCAAGTGCCACTTCCACACATTTTTTGAACACTTCCAGGGATGCTGATTCCAGCACTGCTCTGGGCCAGTGCCAGTGCCTGACCACCCTTTCTGTGAAGAAATTTTCCCAATATTAAACCTGAAACTCCCCTGGCATAACTGAGGCTGTTCCCTCTCATCCTGTCCTTTGTTCCCTGGGAACAGAGCCTGGCCCCCGGGCTGCCCCCTCCTGTCAGGAGCTGTGCAGAGCCACAAGGTTCCCCCTGAGCCTCCTTTTCTCCAGGCTGAGCCCTTTCCCAACTCCCTCAGCTGCTCCTGGTGCTCCATTCCCTTTCCCAGCTCCGTTCCTTTCCCTGGACATGCTCCAGCCCCTCCATGTCTGTTGTATCATGAGAGCCCAATACCTGAGAGTGTCCCCCAGTTCCCAAGTCATGGATCCTCCATTCAGGACCTTTAAATACCAAGTTGTGTTCTTTGCTAAGGACGTGCCGTGTCCATGAGGCCTGGCAGCTTGGTTCCATGAATACATGGAATTCTCTGAAATAAGGACTCACATTGGGAATAGACCTGCTGAATCAATAAAATTCCTAGGAGAAATAGCTTAGCAGATTTTATGTTTGCTGAAAAAAAAAAAAAAAACAACAAAAAAACCCCAAAAATCCAAACCTTAAAATAAACACCAGAGAGCAAAATCAAAAATTAGCCTCTTAAATAAATCACCAGAAATGCTGGGTAGAGGATGTATAAAGCTGGAAAAACAAACAGAACCCCTCTGCAGGGACTGATTAGTGAAACGGAGTGATTAGCAGGGCAATTAACCCTGTGTTCCCCAGAGGGAAGGGTTCCCTGCACGGGGCTGGTATTTGGCTCTGGGATGTGCAGCTCTCGCACATGGCTCCTCTGGCACAGGAGCCAAGAGTCTGTTTTGTGCCACTTCCCATGTGGAGCAGCCCAGCAGCCATGCCAGAAACACCGTCCTGACTTTGGCTGTACCCTCTGGAGCACTTCCAGGAAGTGCTGTCAGTGGGACAGGAATCAGGGATTCAGGGATGCCGGAGTTTGCAGGCACCCAGGGATCAAAGCTGAGCATCCACCTTGCAGCACCTCAGGGTTCTCGTATTTTGATGAAATGTTACAGGGCCACACCTGGGAGGAGGAGTTGGAACCAATTTCATTGGTAACCTTTCAAAAATGTTTTTAAGCTAATGACAGCATTTTGACTTTGCTTCCGTTCATCTCAAATCACATCCTTGGGAGCCTCATCCCAAACTTCCTGCTCTGCAAGGTGAGGAAAAGAGTGACTTACCCAAGCGCTTTGTGGGGAGAATTCTCCCACTCTTTCCCTGGTCTACAAGAGAAAAAGTGAGCCTTTGGGAACTGGAGGTAATGGGTCTGGGAGAGTCACTCAGCATTCCTCCAGCTCTTTGTTTTCTCCGGACTTTCATGAGTGCTGCTTGGCAGGGTCAGCTGCAGCTCAGCCCTTCCTTCTCCTGTGGGCTTGAAGTGTTTCCAGGGCCAGTCCCAAGGCCTCCAGAGACTCCTCCCGTGACTTCTCCTGCCTTTCACCGAGCTGAGGGGCTGAGAAGGGACTGGGCAGGTGCCATTCTCTGCACCTTCACCCCTCATCCTGCTCTGCACAAAGGATGAACTTGAGTGCTGAGCGGTAAAATACCTGTGTGTAAGTTATGGGGGTCAGGAGGCACTTCCAAAGGGCAGGATCCAACCCCGCACTGCAGGATCCACTGTGCCTTTCCCCCCAGTGCCAGAATCAGTGATCACAGAGCCGTTTCAAACCAGCTCCACAAACCCCACCCCCCAAAAACAAAAACAAAAAAACAAAACAAAACCAACAAACAAACAAAACAAAACAAAAAAAAAAACCACCATTTTTGGCTTCCTGATGGAAAAATGCCTGCGGAAGGGAGAGGCAGCAAGGTGTGCCTGAGGGTGGGAGGAGGGAGGGCTCTGATCCTCGGGGAGATCAGGAGCTCACACACCCTCATTGTCTCCCAAGCCATCGAGCTGTTTAAAATCAGCCTGACTTCACTGGGGCCTCCCAAGGACACTTCATGCCAAGACATCTTCAAGTTAAATAACTCCAGAGGTTAATTACTCTTACAGCTCCATCAGCCCTTCTGTCGCGGATAAATCACTGGATATTTATCTCGCTCTCTGTGCCAGGGCCCAGGATTCCAATACCTGCCCAGTTCCCTGCGCTTTTCAGCGGCGCTGCTGAAGCCTCACCGCGGTGACGGGATTATTTTCCAGCCCTGGCACTTGAATCACGGCTGAGCCACATTTCTCCGGCTTTGTGCCACGGGGAGGGACGCTCCCATCTGTATGGGAGCCTGGCTGTGATGTCAGAGATGGGCTGGGATAAGGAGGAATCAGGTGTTGAGAGGAACAAAGTGCTGTCACTGCTCCCAGTCCTGAGCCTATTAAAGCTCTCCTGAGCCAGCTCTGCACGTCAAGGAGACACATCCAGGTCCTGGGGGATTTGGAGACAGCCCCAGACCCTCCTTGCTGTGGCTGTTGTTCGGCAGCAGGGCCCGCTCCGGACATCCAGGGCATTATTTCTGCACCGAAAAACCACAGAACACGGAAAAAGGGACACAAACAGTGCAGGTGTGGGCACAAAAGCAGCCGGGGAGTTGGGGTGCCTGCCAAAAGTGGAGCCAGAGCAGGAATCTGGGAGAGGCTGGGAGGGAAGTGTTTTGGGGGATGTGAGGGAGCAGTGGGGACCCCGGGGAGAGCCCGGAGAGGGAAGTGACACCATCCTGTCCCCTGACAAGGGAAAATGATGTGGGACTCACCTTTCTTGTTCTGTCAGCATCCAGCTGCCTGGAGAGCTCGGGAGAAAGCATCTGAATTTTCCCTGTCACAACTTGTTTTCACAGCCACATTTCCTGGCTGCAGGGTGGCAGAGGCAAGAATTTACAGCACTACATTCAAAGCAACTCCTGCAAGGAAGGCATGCTCTGCTTTTTATGCATGACAAACCAGATTTAGCTGCCTTAAGAGGTGATGCTGATTCCACAGCGATTACTCCTCTATGCTTTAAGCATTTAAAAAGCATTTAGAGATCGTCAGGACCTGTGTTGTGCACAGATTTAGCAGCTCACCTGGTTAACTCAGCTCAGCAGGCAGGGTTAGGCTAAAGCACCCCCAAAAACCGAGCTGCAGCGGGAGAAAATCCGAGTTTAGGCCAGGTTTTGTGCCGCCCTGCCTTTAAACGAGGTGCTGCCATCGGAACAGAAGCCAAGCGCTAAGGAACTGAGCTGGATGTTTTTCTCTCTGATGAAACATTCTTACCAAGTGTTAATTGCTGTGAGCAGGGAGCGATGTTATCCCTATAGGAGCTCATCCCGGGGAGCTTTGGAGGGGAAGGAGGTGGAGAAATT
>VZRN01005960.1:4245-29812 GCA_013397935.1 Dasyornis broadbenti | reverse complement strand
GAACACATGGGGTGTAAAATCTTGGAGCTGTTGAAAACCGGTGAAGGGAAAACTGTTGCCAAGCACAATACCTGGATATGGGGGCAGGGAGCAGGCAGCGGATTCCAAAGCCTCGGGAGAGTTTTCAAGCCCGAGGCTCCGAGTGGGCATGGAGTCAGTTCAAAAGGCACTTCTGATATTTGTACCTCGCCTTTTGATTCCTCTGGAATCCATTTTGTGGTCAGGTCGTGTGTGCCTTGAGGAGGGCCAGGGCAAAGCCAGGACTGCTGAGGCAGTGGTTGACTGCGTTCAAATCTCAGTTTAGCAAATCCTGGAACTGGGGGGAAACACCCAGATTCTCCTGGTGGACAGCAAGCTCCTTGCCCAGAGCTGTGTACCCACACAGAGGTGCATTTCCCACTGCCCCAGAGCCACCATCATGCAGCTGGACCTCGCTGTTTGGATTTCACTAGTGCAAAGCCATGTACACAAAGCTTTGTAAACCCCAGGATTTAGCTGTGTCAAGAGGAGCAGAAACAGATGCCTGTGGCTGGAGCTGCTGGCACAGAGCTCCCCAGCGCTGGGTCACCTCCCTCCCTCGCAGCTGACATGGCCAAACTAACCCTGCTCCCCGTTCTCTTTGCCCCCAGGGCCTGCTGGCAGAACCGGTCAGTCCTGGATGCTGCAGAGCATCTCCTTTATCCCCAAAATGAGCATCAGGCAAGTAGAGACGTTTGTGGTAAAGATTCGTGTCCTTTGTGCTGCTGTGATGAGGGAATCTTGTCAATGTTGGTTGAAATTTGAAAAAATGGTAACTTTTATGGGACTGCGGTGGTGACAGCCCCAAGCCTTGGCTTAGACAAACATGGGGAAGGTGGGACCAAAATCCTGCCAAGCTGTCCCCCACGTTACAGTGGGGACGCAGTTTTGAATCAAAATATTTGGAGATATTGATAAAGGTCCTGTATTTTCCATAGAAATTCAGTTGCTTTTTGTGAAAAATCAACATTGAGAAAAATCATGGAATCATGGAATGGTTGGAGTTGGGAGGAACCTCAAAGCCCATCTCATCCCACCCCCTGCCATGGGCAGAGACACCTTCCACTATCCCAGGCTGCTCCAAGCCCCATCCAGCCTGGCCTTGGACACTTCCAGGGATCCAGGGGCAGCCACAGCTTCTCTGGGCACCCTGTGCCAGGGCCTCCCCACCCTCCCAGGGAATAATTTCAAATATCTGTGATATTTGTCAAAAATTAGTGACAGGAAATGTTCATTCAGCCCCTGTGTTCTCCAAGTTGCGTTTCAGAAGCCCCAATCCAAGTGGAAGAGGAGGAATGAAGGCATTAGCCATTCCAGGGATGGTCTAGCTGAATATTTTCTCGGTAATTCATCCCAAAAAAGGAAACGCTGAGCTCCAGACATGTGGGCAGCTAATGGGAATAAACTGCATAAATACATTCAAAATTCTGGCTGTAATCATCAAAGTTTAGTTCAGAACAAATGAGAGGTTTGGATAGAGGAGGCAGAGCTTGAGGAGTTGGGACCAGGAGATGTGAAGTCGTGGTGGAGCTGTCCCTGCCCATGGCATGGGGGTGGAACGAGCTGAACTTTAAGGTCCCTCCCAACCCAAACCATTCTGTGACAAAAGAACTGTGGAGAGTGAGGAATGGTAGCGAGGGGACAAACCTCTCCTCTGGATCCCTTTTTCTTCCCAATAAAAGCCCAGCGGGAGAGCGAGATGTGTTTGTAACCTCACCTAACACATCAGAGCTGCTGCCTTCAGCACCAGCGCTCCAAGGATTGAGCCTTAAAAGACACAGAGCCCTCTTTGAAGTGTGCATTCCTGCTTCTAACACAGACAAAACCACTCCAACTTCCCCAAAGTCGCTGAGCCGCCGTTTCCAGCCGTTTTCCAAAGGCGCAGTGGGATTCCCGGCGCTGCAGTGCCCGGGCAGCTCTGCCTGCACGGCTCTGCGGAGCTGCAGGGCTGTCACAGCCCAGTGCCGGCTGCTGCCAGGGTGCCAGGCTGTTGCCAAGGAATGTGACAGGGCAGCAAGTCCAGGCTGCCTCCTGATTTGCTTTGAAAGGACATTACATCCCTGTGCCTGACATAAAATCCCTTCTGCTGCCCAGCGCCGGGGAACGAGCCTATCAGGGAGAGGCTTAGAGGGCTTTTTGTGCTGGAGAGGAGAAAAAGCAAATATGCTCAGCCCTTCTCCCCTCTTCTGGCAGCCTGGGATGCGCAATCGAATCCCTCTGGAAGCAGGGGCTGCTCGCAGGAGCTCGGAGTTTGGAGCAGGAGTGCGGTCCTGGGACGGCAGCACGTCCCGCTGTGGGTACAAACAGCACAGCAGCAGCTCTTCTTGATTTTCCAATGGGCCTTTTCCTCCCCAGTTCAGGGCAGGTTCGGGAATCTGAGTGAGATCTGAGGAGCAAAAGCACCGGGGAATCTGTTCCTCAAAGGACGGCCCTGGGAATGATGTTCGAGCTCTGATCTCCTGCTAATGAGTTTGTGAAATGTCAGCCAGGCTTTGCAGGGCAGAGCTAATGAGCAACAACGCGATTTCAGGCAGAGTTCAGGAGGGTTAAATGAACATGGGTTTCAAATCTTCGTGGTGTGAGCAGAGCTGCAGCCTTTCCTGGTGGAGTTGAGCCATGGGACTGAAATGGAATATCATCCTCACTCCCAGTGTGATCTGGGATTAGGCAATAGGATGAGAAATCAGCTTTCCAAATGTGCCCTGATGCAGAGCTGGCAGTGCCTGGGCTGCCTGTCTGCCTGCTCCTGCTGCATCCCTGAGCGCCTTCACCTGCCCTGGGTGAAGCACCTGCCTCGGGAGCAGACAAGTCCACGCGTGGCAAGTTCCTTGTTCTCTCCCAGCAGTGACCCCACAGCTGCCATGGCTGGGCACCCTCAGCACAGCTCACATTGGGAAGGGACAGAGCCATGGTTTGTTGGTGCCGCTGTCAGGGGCTGTTGGACTCCCATGGGGGTGTCCCAGATGTCCCTGCAGCTGCTCCATGCCCAAACTGGGATGTCTGCAGCGGAAAGAGAGTGGTCACGGCGTGCTGTGCTCAGCCTGGGGATGGACATTTCCCCTCACCTGCAGCTGGGACTGTGAGGACGAGGATGATGAGGTGGCTGTCCCTTGGTGACATCACTGAGCTGCCACCATCAGCCACCAGAGCAGGGGAGTGACAGTGTCTCTGTCCCTCAGTGTCTCTGTCCCTCAGTGTCTCTGTCCCTCAGCAAGAGCCCACGGGGAGCAGTCCAGCCTCCCCTGGCAGCGCTAATCCTTCTGCTGTGCCTGGAGCATCCCCCTCCCTGCAGACACGTGAGACCTGCGACTGGGGCAGACCAACACAGGGAAAACACCTCCCAGCCCCTCCTGGCACGATCCTCTGCCCCTCAGCAGCAGGCAGAAGGGCTGGAGTCCTGCAAGAGAGCCCAAAAAGCTGTGAGGAGAGGCAGGGCTGGCAGGAGGGCCCGAGGGCTGTGTGGGGTGGGTGGCAGGGCAGCCTCTCCAGTGCTTTGGGGCCGCGGTGCTCATTAGCACAGCCAGGATTGCAGGCCCTTGGCACCACATTGGCCTCTCCAGCTCGGAAACAGCCGTGCCAGAGCTGCTCCAGGGCTGGCCTTGGGAAGGACAGGCAGAGCAGCCAGGGAGGGAGGAGATTCCCACTTAGCACCTTGCATGTTGTTGCTTTTCTTCAGTTCCTTGGAAACTGAGCATCACAAGGAGCAGGGGTTTCCCTGCTGTGGGACACTCACAGCCACCTCGGTGCTGGGATGAATCCAGCCTGGAAAACAGCCTCTGCACAAGGAGCCTGCCTCTGGAAGGAAGTTTCTTTGCCATGCACAGAACTCACATCTCTTCCCTAACCCTTTCCTTCTTTCCTCCCCAGGCCCAGGAGCTGCTCTGCTGCCTTTTTGACTCCCTGGCATCAGAGAGCATCCACTGAATTGAATCCCAGGATTGCTAGCAGAGATGGGCAAGGCCCCCAGGCAGCCTTGGATGCCACTGTGGAGATGGACACGTGGACACTCCCAGCTCCAGGAGTGCTAATGTTTGTTTGGAATTAAAACACAGAGTCTGAAGTGTGGCATTAGCATCAGTCAGAGAAATGAGAGTGGTGGGAGGAAGGCTCAGCACCCCAAAACAAACCTCTCTGAACTCCATCCATCGTTCCCATCCAGAGACAATCTTCTTGTGTCCATGGAGCAAGGTTTGGAGCATTCGTCTGGCTGGGAAAACCTCGGGAAGGAAACACAGCGGCAGGTGTTCACTGCTGTGTGTCCCTCAGGTGCCTGGGGACTCCACCTCCCCCAAGCCTCAAAGACTTCATGGAGAGAGACTCCGCTCACTGCTGCTCCTGTGTTCTCTGAAGCAAAGACAAACCCACAGCAAATGAAATGGAAATAGTCAGAGGGAAGGCTGGATCCCTGGAGGGCTCAGCACACCAGGCAGAGCTGTTCAATAAGATTAAAAGCTGGACAGCTCAATGTTCACCTGCCCCTGCTGCAGCAGCCCTGCTATGGACTGTGCCTGCCCAAATCTTGCTCCCTTCCACGGGCACACGGCCCTGCCTCCTCTTCCTCCTCCTCCAGCAGCTGCTGATCCCACTGTGGTCCTTTCTAGGAGCCCTCTGGAAAGGAAGCTGGTGTTAACATAAAAGTCCCCAGCCTTCCTGGCACCCACTGGGGTCTTTTTCCTTTGGGAAAGCCTCTCCTCAGCCCACAAAGACTCTTGTTCCCACCTGCCCTGCTAAGGCAAAGACTCAGATTTAGACTCTGCTGTGGCCTTGAGTCCTGGGGCAGTTTTGTGCATCACGCTATCAGAAGGGTCTAAAGCTGTTGGAGAGTGTCCAAAGGAGGGACATGGGCATGGGGAAGGGGCTGAGGAGCAGCTGAGGGCACTGGGTTTGTTCAGCTGCAGCAGAGGGGACTGAGGGCAGAGCTCAGCGGGGGCTGCGGCTCCTCCTGAGGGGCAGCTCCGATCTCTGCTCTGTGACAGGGACAGGGCCCAGGGAACGGCTGGAGCTGGGCCAGGGGAGGTTTTAATGGATGTTAGGAAAAGGTTCTTCCCCCAGAGGGTGCTGGGCACTGCCCAGGCTCCCCAGGGAATGGGCACGGCCCCGAGGCTGCCAGAGCTCCAGGAGCGTTTGGGCAGCGCTGCCAGGGATGCCCAGGGTGGGATTGTTGGGGTGTCTGTGCAGGGCCAGGAGCTGGATCCATGATCCCTGTGGGTCCCTTCCCACTCAGGAAATTCTGTCATTCTGTGCCTCTGATTCCAGCCATGGCAGGGACAGTCCCTGTGAGTGTCCCAGCGCTGAGGGCAGAGCAATGTGCAGCTGCCAGGCCAGCCCAGCTCTGGGGCTGCTGCCTCAGGAACCCCTTCTGTGCTTGGCTTTTCCCTGTGGAGGAGCCTGGGATGAGTCTCCTCCTTCCCAGCTCATACAAACTCGGAGAAGGCAACACCTCTGGGATCTGTGCCCTTGCAGACGAGGCTGGAAGTGTCCAGTAATTCCCAAAGCTGTTGGAGATCTGGCCCTGCAGGCTCTGCTTCCTCAGCAGACACCAGTCCTCGCACAGCCTCTGCCCTTCTCTAAACTACCTTGGAACAGCCAAATCCGACTGTCACAGCCAGCTGGGTGTGAGGGGGACACGGTGACCTCTCCTGACCTCACTCAGCATTTCAGTGTCAGAATCACACAATCCACGACTGCTCTGGGTTGAAAGGAACCTTAAAACTCATCCAGTCCCACCCCCTTCCATGGCAGGGACACCTTCCACTATCCCAGCTTGCTCCAAGCTCCATCGAGCCTTGGAATTTTCTCCCAATCACTGCTCCCCAGCACTGTTCTGCCTGCACGGGCTGTTTGTGGCAGGACCAAATATCTCCAGACAGCAGCTGGAGAGGGAAGCAGGCAGCTGCCCTGGTCCCTGGGGAGTTGGAGGTCCTTGGAGTCAGCGTGCTGAGGAGCCTGCTCGGCTCCTGCAGCTAAGTAGGCCATTTCCTGCACTCCAGGCGCATTTCTGTCATGCTTGTAAGCCCTGTACGGCTTTGAAACAAATGAAAATTAAAAGGATCCTCCCCCAGCACTCGGGGAATTTGATCTGGAAAAGGAATGGAATAAAGGCAGCAGCTGAGGGAGCAGCCCTGTGTGCAAGGAAGGGGCACACGGGGCCAGCAGCAGCCGTGACCCGGCCTGGTGGCACGAGGGTCACAGAGCCCTGTCCCTCCCACCTGGGCCCTCAGACCCGTGGGATCCCTGGGGGATTGGGATCACGGGGAGCTGGACATCATGAGGGGATGCTCTGGTGAGCGCCAGCAGTCAGCCTGGGGAGGTGACATCCCACTGGGACACCCCCAGCCCGTCTGGGCTTGACAGGAGTTGAGACCATGACTTTTAATTCATAGAATTAATTCATAAAATCAGGGAATTATGAATGGTTTGGGTTGAAAAGGATCTTAAAGCTCATCTCATTCCACCCCCTGCCATGGGCAGGGACACCTTCCACTGTCTCAGGCTGCTCCAAGCCCTGTCCATCCTGGCCTTGGACACTTCCAGGGATCCTGGGGCAGCCACAGCTGCTCTGGGCACCTGTGCCAGGGCTTCAGCCCTCTCTGAATAAAGATTAATTCACAGTGTAACAAACCTGGGCCTGGCACAAAACACATCCCAGTTCCCATCCCCTTCCTGACATCCCAGCACTGAGCCCCGTGTGCCTCCATCCACCAGCAGGCAAAGCCCTGTGCCTCAGTTTCCCATTAGGAAATGCAGATGGCAGCTCTGCCATGTCCCCCAGGCACAGCAGCATCATCCCAAAAATGGGGCAGCACCCAGATATCTCCGAGCAAGGGTCTGCTGTGATGCTTTCGATTCCTATTTTCTAGCCCGGCTAATTAATCTCAGTGTAACAAACTCGCACGCCCTGCGCAGAGCAGGGGAAAGCATCATCCTCTGGTATTTCCAAAATGCCAGCATTCCAGAAATAACCCTGCCAGGCTTTTCTCCTAGAGAATACCCCACTTGTCTCCGCAGAAGTGACAACCAGGAGCACCACGAGCCACCAGGAATCAATCCCGTCACCCGGCCCTCAGCTCCGGCTCCGTCAACGGGAGCCGCAGCTCTCACACTGCTTTTCCCTGGAAACTGCCACAAGGCAGCCAGGATTAGCTAATCAGAGCTGAGGAGCAAATTAATGATTGAAAGAACTAAGAGAAAGGCAGATTTGATCCGAGATTGCCAGCTTTGCAGCTGGCTCCTACTTGCAAACAATTCATTTAGATTATGAAAGCAAGAAATTGAGTACAAAACCCCCTAGATTGTTTGCTTCCTGGAGAAAGAAAAGAAAAGAAATGGAATTTAGATTAAAAATTATGCAGAATAGTATTAATTCCCCACCCTCTTGTGCCTCCCCTCTTGCTGGAAAACCACAGCTAATCAGAATTTTGCATTGTTCTGCTGCCAATGTCAGAGCTGCCTCAATGCAGGAGAGATAAAATACAGGAGGTGGCATTTGCTGTTAACTCCTTAGGGTCCTGCCACGGGAAAAATGGGAACACAGTGTCTGGTGCTGCTATCCCATTCCCCAGCCTGAGCAGCTCCCTTTAGGGGCAGGTGTTGGGGTGCAGAGCAGTTCCCCATGCCCTGCACAGCTCTGGCTCTGTTCATCCACACACCTGGGGCGCTCTCAGGTGAGCCCCTTGTTCCCCCTCAGGTCGGGTTGGTGTCCCCAGGGATGGGGAGGTGCCGGATGCTTTTCCCAGAGCCACGCTCACATTGTAGCGTTGCAGCTCCTCTGTGCCAAGGACAGACGTCACTGATTACCCACCAGGCCTGGAATTGGTGCCTGGCTGTCCCCAGCAGCAGTGGGACACTGTCACCCGGCCAGGTGACCCCAGGGGCTGTGTCAGTGCCCCGTGGCTCATTCCTGCTGGGCACAGCCTGGCCGTGCCCTTCTCTGGTGGCCCTGGCCCAGGCTCAGCGCCCAGACAGTGCCAGGGGAGATGGGGGACAGCTCTGCCCACCCCCTTCAGCCCCCAGTGCAGCCACATCAACTGCTCAGCGCTTTCAGCCTGGCCAAACTGACCCTTCCACCCCAAAAACCAGTTTCTGCTCCAGCCCTGTGCACACGAGCCCTGCTGGCTACTGGGAATGTTCCATGGCACCTCTTGGACCTTCAAGCCCAGAAATCACTGCAGAGCCAACAGGATTTGCTGCCCTCCCAGCAAACTGCACTGGAAATTGGGCACTGGGTTTCTTCTCCTGAGGTCTGGGGCTGGCTCAGGAAGCAGGAGGAGTTGATGGAGCTCCTGGAGCTGTCCTTGGTTGATCCATCCTCACCAAACTCGATAATCCTGTGCCACTCACCTCCCATCATCACAAATATTTGTCTTGCCCTGGCTGACAGGGCCAAGATCCACTGCTGTTGGATCTCCAGGGAGACCTCAGAGCCCCTTGCAGTGCCTAAAGTGGTTCCAGGACAGCTGGAGAGGGACTGGGGACATGGACCTGGAGTGCCAGGACAAGGAGAATGGCTTCCCATGTACAGAGGGCAGGGGTAGATAGGATATTGGGAAGAAATTGTTCCCTGGGAGGGTGGGGAGGCCCTGGCACAGGGTGCCCAGAGCAGCTGTGGCTGCCCCAGGATCCTGGAAGTGTCCAAGGCCAGGCTGGACAGGGCTTGGAGCAGCCTGGGACAGTGGAAGGTGTCCCTGCCCATGGCAGGGGTGCCACTGGATGGGCTTTAAGGTCCCTTCCAACGCAAATCTCATTCCATGACTGTGATGTGCCAGGGCTGGTGGCTGCTCCCTGGCAGCAGATGATGTATTCCTCTTGCCATGATCTTCCTGGGGTGGGATCAGGACCTGGGCTCCAGTCCCAGTTCTGTCCCACTGGGCAGGCAGTGGCCCTTCCCAAGTCCTTGATCTCCCTCTTCCCAGGGCACCATCTCCAGGCCTGTGGCAGCAGGAGCCGCTCATTAATTGGTCCTTGGCATGTCCCCCTGGAGGAGCACAAAGGGCGCTTTGTGTGTGCGCTGATAAACGGGGCCGGGATGAGTCACCCGGGAATTAACGGGGAACAGCCGGCAACAGGCACAGGAGCTCATCGGGAATGGGCACAGCAGCTCCTCGGTGCTGAACTGGGTCATGCAGGAGATGGCACCGGCAGGGCCTTGGCCGGGCCCACCTGGCCCTGGCATGGTCATGGCCCAGCAGCAACACCACTGCCCGTCCCTAAAGTGACCAATGTGCTCCAGCAAAGCAAGGCAGAAGCTCTGCTGGGACAGCTTCTCATGGTGTGGGGTCAAACTGGGGCTGCTGGTCCTGCAAAAACTGCTGGGGAGCTCAGCTGAGGGGCTGTAGGGTCTGTCTCCATCCATCCATCCATCCATCCATCCATCCATCCATCCATCCATCCATCCATCCATCCATCCATCCATCCATCCATCCATCCATCCATCCATCCATCCATCCNTCCCATCACAAGCAGCTGTGGGGATATCTAAGCCTCCGCTGAGGCTCTGCTGGGCTTCTGTCCCTACCCTGGGGCTGTGCTTGGCCGCTCTGCCGGGTGAAAACATGGATCTGTCCCCTGGAGTCTCCTACTTGCGAATCTGTGTCATGCTGGTCATTTTCTGGCCATCAAGAGCCTCCTGAGGTCTTTGTGAGCTTTCAAAGATGGTTTTGAAGGTGAAAATGTGTGTCCTGCAAGATCGCCGAGATGCTGCAGGTGGTCAGGATCTTCAGGTGGCTCCAATGGATCTGTTTGGGACTGTTTTGCCTGAGACAATGGTGAAGGGCCTGGAGCATCTCCTCGTGAGGGTAGGCTGAGGGAGCTGGAGCTGCTCAGCCTCCAGAGGAGCCCTCAGCCCCGTGTGTCCCTGGCTGCAGGGAGGGTCAGAGCAGGGCCAGGCTCTGCTCCCTGGGGCACCAGAGGAATGGGCAGGAACTGATCCCAGGAAGTTCCACCTGAGCATGGAATCATTAGGGATGGAAAAGATCTCCAAGATCAGTGAATCCAAGCTCTGAGCATTCCCACTAAACCATCAACATGAGGAACATTCCTGTGCAGTGGCAGAGCACAGGCCCCAGCTGCCCAGAGAGGATGTGGAGTCTCCTTCCCTGGTGATACCTAAGAGCCACCTGGACACAATCCTGAGCAATCTGGGATACCCTGCCTGAGCAGGGAGCTGGGACCAGATGAGATTCAGTGGTTCCTTTCAAGCCAAACTATTCTGGAATTCTGCGATCTGGATGCTGTGATGCCCTGGCTGCCCTCCCTGGCACTGAAATATGGGAGACTTCAAGTGACAGAGAGAGGGAAGGAGGGAGCAGGCCAGGGTGGAATGGCTGTCCCTGCTCCTCTGCCTCAGCTGGACATTGTCCCTCAGCTGGCAGCCACTGCCTGGAGACTGGGGAGGGCTTTTGGCTTGGGCCCCAAGGATCTCGTGGGGCTCTGGAGCCCTTAACACCCACCAGCCCTGAGTGCTGACTTTGGGTGTGGGGCTCCTCCTTTCCAGAGCTCTGGCAGAAGGTCCAGAGCTGGTGGTGGCTGATTGCCTCTCGCAGCAGCCTGGCCAGTGAACGTCTCCCTGAGGGCTGTGGAGCAGCAGGAACAAGTGGCTCCCAAGAATGGTGGGAAAGCTGGGCAGTGACTCGGAGCTGGCTGCCGTACCGCAGGGAGGTGGCTCTGAGACAAATGGGACTTGTTTGACAAATGGCCCAGGCCTGTTCTTCCCCAAGATCCAGCCTCCTGGGGAAGCCTGGAAGCCAGGATGGTGTTCAACTCCTGGCAGAGAATCCTGGGCTGTTTCAACCCTGCTGCCAGCCAAAGTGCCCTGGGGTCCCGCAGAACTGCTCATGTGCCCCACAGGGAAATATCCAAACTCATGGATGTGCCTGAGGTGCTATGGAGCAAACCAAAGACCCTGGAGAAGCTCCTGACCGCAGAACTACCACAGTCCATCCATCCTGAGCAGCTGAGCTCCCACACAGCCACAGCCAGACTCGATGTCCAGCCCACAGCCTCCAGCCAGACCCAATGTCCAGAACAGCCTCCAGCCAGCTGGCAGCCTCCAAATATTGGAGTTGCCCTGGCCCTTAAGCCAAGCCAGTTGTCTGGGCAGCCTGGGGGCAGCCAGCCAGTCCTGGCACACACCAGACATCCTGGGCAGCCTTGTGGGGCAGCTGTGACCCAGGAGCTCTGCAGAGCCAGCCACGCTCACGGGGTAAAGCAGGACTCTGGAACCAGACCCTGGTCCTTGGGAAAGACTCCTGGCACTGCTCCTCAAACCAGGCCCGTCCCTTGAGTGGCTGCAGACGTTCCCCAAACTGGAGCGAGGCCAACAGAGGGTGAGGGAGCTGGACCTTCCTTGGGCTGGAGGAGAGGAAGGCGATGGAGGGGATCCAAATCACCGTCTGGCATTATCGGATCTGGGATCAGAGGGATGTGGTGGTGAGGTTTCAGCCAGGCAGGTGCTGGTGGGCTCCTGTCCAGGAGGGTGGTGTAGCCCCAGGAGAGGGGCCCCAGGCCAGCTGCAGGGTTTGCCCACCCCAAATGGTCCCCAGCTACTCCCCTGCTCTGTGAGTGGGGGCAGCTCCACTCCAGGGTGGATCTGGACTCCCTTATAAACTGGCCTGGCTTCATTGTGGCTCCTGACCCTGCTCCAGCCCCAGGGGCTCTCAGGTGTCCCAAATTCCTCTGCTTGCCTTCGTGCCTGGGCTGGGGTGGGGGAAGCGCTTGTAAATCCCGGTGCCCTGGAGCAGTGGGAGCATGCCCAGGCTCACCTGCAGCATTTCCCCTCAAATTCCCTTCCCTTCCCGTGCGGTGTCTTCAGGGCTACAAGGTGATTAACATCCCCTTTAAGCATGTTCCAGCCATGTTCTGGCTGCCTTTAAGCCCCCGGGGTGTTACACATGGCTTACACGTTGGGCTCCATTAGCGCTCAATTCGCTGTTTATTAAAGCCTCGATTAATCTTGTATTAATGCTCTTCAAATGCGACTTCTCTGGAGGTGCGGCAGCCTCTGAGACAGGAGTTAAGCTTCTCCCCAGCCCTGTGCCACTGCTGTCAGTGAGGAATTAGCTCGGGATCTCTCCAGGCTCAAAGCCGAGGGGCTGGGAGGCTGCGGAGAGCGAGAGGCTCCTGTGAGGATGCCCCAATTAATGTGGGATAACACCAGCCCAGAGACACCCCTGGCTCTGCTGCCCCCAAACCTGGGGTGAATGGGGGAGCAGGGTCTGTGATCTGGGAGCCCACTGCCCACCCTGTCCGGGCAGTTTGGGGCCAGCCTGGAGGGTGCTCTGCTTGCCAGGACCCTGCAAATCCAGAGCAGGTGGAAGGGTTTGGAATGGTAAGATCCACATCTGAAAAGCAGAAGCTTCTCCTGCCCCTGCCCCAGCAGCCCTGTGGCTTTGGCGGGGCTGTGAAGGAAGGGCTGGATCAGGAGGAGTGTGGCCCAGCCCTCGGAGCCAGCGGGAACAGCACCTTGTGCTCCGCCGTGGGCTTGGGATGCTGCCTGTGCCAGATCCAGAGCCGTGTCCGGGTGAGGTGGCGATGGGATGGAGGAGATCTCCCATCCCTGCCAAGCTGGGATGCTGCAGTTGTCATGGCAACGTGGGAGGCCTGCAAGCTGGAGCCCATATCCCACCCCTTTGGGGGGTGGGAGGCATGCAGGGTGCTCCCTATTCCCCCCAAGGCATCTCCCTGCACCCCAAAATCGCCATCAACCCCCTCCTCCCAAAGCTGACACCCCCACCCATCCTGCAGCTAAAACACCCTGCTGAAAACTGCCTTTTCCACAGGGAAAAAACACCTTTGGATGACAAAATGTGTCCAAGGCCGTTGTGGGGAGCACAGAGATTCCAGTGGCAGCTTCCTGCCGAGATCCCCTGGCTGGCGGAGGCTGCAGCAAAGGCAGCCAGCACCTGCCAGGATCTGGCCGGGAGCTGTTCCCTGGGGAATGCTCTTTCCAGCAGGCAGGGATGTGCCTGGGAGCTGGGGCGGGATGGGGCCGGGGGTGCAGCCAGCTCTGCTCTCTCTCTTCCCAAAGGTGGCCGGATCGTCTCACAAGGTCACTTCTCCCTCCTGCCACCAGCCACGGCCCTGCTGGGCCCTCCCATGTGGCACAGGCTGGATTTTTCCCCACCTCAGGACAGTTTTTGCTGCCTGTCTCCAGCAGCTCAGCCCCGCTGGGGCCCTCGGCCACTGCCAGGCCTTGACTGACATCTGTCCATCATCCCTGGCAGCTGGAATGGCAGACAGCAGAGGGTCCCCGCGGGAAGGACAGGCAGGGACAAGCCCCAGCCACGTCCCCTCCGTGGGCAGTCTCGGCCACCAGAAAGAGCGTGGGGATGCCCCGGTCCTGCTCCCGCGGCTCCCATTCCTGCAGCATTCCCGCATTCCTGCCCGGGCGCCCGCCCGGTTCCGCTGGGGCGCCGGGTGGCACATGAGTCACACTTCCTCCCAACGCCCATTCCAGCGCCGTGCCGCCGCTATTTTTGGAAATTCTGGAAAGCGGATCGGCCCCGAGAAGCGCAGTCCATGGATGCTCCCCACACCGGGCTGGCGTCCCACCGTGTCCCCACGCCAGGCTGGGGAAGCCCCCGACAGCCCCGACCCTGCGCTTCCCTCCCTGTCTGGGATGCGTGGGAACTCCTTCCTCATCCCACGGCCCCTCCTGAGTCAGCGGGGAGCTGAAGTACCATCCTAGTGGCAAAATATTACCTTTTAAAGGGCTTGTTTGGGATTGGGGTGGGACTTTGTGCAACGCCAGCTTAGCGTTGATCATTGTGCTCCCAACGAGCGGATCATTCCCTAGTTATTTTTACTCCCAACCCCCAGTGTTTTAGCTGGGGCTGCAGTGCCTCACAAAGTGTCTCTGAGGAAAACCGGGCACAATTCAGCTCCGGAATCGATGGGTGGATGAAACCTGAGGCGGGATCAGCAGCTGAGTGTCACAGCCAGGCCTTCCTGGCCTTCCAGCTCGGCAGGATCTGGTTTTACGGGATGCTGCACCCACACCCACACCATTCCACACCTGCCACCCCATCCCTCTTCCCTCCGGTCCTCCACGATCTGTCTAAATCGAGGATTATTTTCCTTTCAGAGCAGTAGTTGTGCTGCTCATCCTTTGCTCCGTGGCTGCCCAAGGGCAGCGGCCATGACCCCGCACTATCCAGCCAAACACAGGAGCAAACTCGGAGGGAATGCGGGGAGGTGGTGGCTTTGCCGGGCAGGTGACACCTTTGCCGTGCCGGTGGTGGCTTGGCAAACTTCAGTCACGATTTTTGGGGCTGAAGCTTTTGCCTGGAGACCATCAGCTCCTGCCCTGGCGGCGCTGCCGGGCTCACAGCACCCCGACCTTGCTGGGATAAAATTAGCCCCGTTTCACTTTGGATTAAAGGCAGCTCCGCTGGAGCCGCGCGAGCGCTTCGGCTCGGAGACGTCAAATGGCAGCGTTCCCTTTTTTTGTCTGGATCGGGGAGGGGAGGGTCCTGCCAGCCAGCGCCTGGTGACAATGACATTGATTTCCTAGACCTCTCAGCGTGGCCAAATCTGTATTTTTAGCTGGGGAAGAGAAAAATACGAATCACGTGTCAGAGCAATGCTTTCCCTGCCCTGCTGGGAGGGAAGGAGCTGGAGCCGGCGCTGCTGGAGCAGGGGATGAGCAGGACTCACTGCCCTGTCCCTGCAGCGGGGCTGGGGATGCACCAAGGAGCCACTGCTGCCCTTCCCGGGCTCCATCCCTGGCACTGCCCCCGGCCATGCCCACACAGCTCTGGCCTGGGGGCCCTGAGCCTCCTGCACTGGGGTCCCATCCCATCCATGGCATCCCCACATCCCCTCCGCATCCCCTGTGGCCATTTATCTTCCGGGGCAGGCGCTGCCTTCATCTCTGCTTCCCTGCCACCGCCTCCTCCTCCTCGTGCTCCTCGCTCTCCCCCACCCTGTTCTCATTTCCCCAAGAAGACTTTAATGAAATCTGCCCTTAATTAAATCCACATTCATTTGCATAATTACCAGGAAATTGAAATTAGCCTGCGGACGTGGCTGGAATACATTTGGCATCAGGCAGCCCTGGCTGTTCAGAGGGGGCTGCACTGAGGGCCACTGGGTGCCCCCCACCCATGGGTGCTGCCAAGCTGCCCCACGGTGCTGCTCCCCACATCCCTGCCCTGCCTCCCCGGGGTGACCATGTGGACAGGGTGAAAGCGGAGGGACAGGCACTCCTGAGGCTGTGCCTTCCACCCACATATGCAGCACCACATTCCCGTTATTTAATAAAAAAAAGTCTTCACCGTCATTGAGAAATTTTTTGTTGCTTTTATAACTATGTATTTTGTCATTTTTTATGGTTTCAGTTGTGTTTTTTTTTTAATCCTTTTCAACAGTGACAAACTGAGGTAACGTCTGTGACACTACAGCCTCTCCTACGGGAAGAAGGTCCGAAACCCGACAGCTGAGGGAACTGGAAATAAAAACCCGACAACCTACGGACACAGCGACCTCGACAGGGACAGAAATCACATCGGGCACCCCCTGGGACACACCCCGGGCGGTGCCACCGAGCCCTCCCAGACAGGTGCCACCGAGCCCTCCCGGGGCGGCCGGGATCCCTTATCTACATTATTGCACGAAAGATCGAGGACATCGAGGGACCTAAGGCAAAAAGGAGTAAAACCGGTGCCTAGCTCTCTACGTGGGGCAATGCTACGTCTATACCGGGCCCGGGGGGTGCCGGGGGCGGGGGCACGGCGGGAGCGGGGGCGGCCCCTGCTCTGTAAACTGCTGCTGCTGCTGCTGCTGGAAAGCGTTATAGCCCTTTGTGGGGGATTGGGGCACCGGGGCGGCACCCACCCCATGTGAGGGAAGCCCGAACCACGGCAGGGTGCTCCTGCCTTGGGGTGCCCCCACAGCCTCCCCACCCCGGCTCTGCTGGGTGCCCAAATCCGGGAGGGAAGGTGTGACCTCCACACACACCCCAGGACCTTGTCACTAAGGGGCCACCGGTGGCTCCTGCCACCCTGCCCTGCCTCGCTGCAGCCAGCCCCGGCCGGGTCTATCCCGCTGCCACTTCCCCGCCTGCCCCAGGGGAGGGTGACAGCTTTGGGGAAGGGATGACAGCAAGGAGAGGTGATGGGGACAGCACAGGGAAACAGGCGGGCCCTTCCCTGCTGGCGGAGTGTGCAGGCCAGCCTGGGGTGCACTGCCGCCATCTCCTCCGCTCCCTGGGTACAAAGAGTCCGCAGAGGGGACACAGGGACGCCAGCACGGCAGAGCCGGCCCGGCCCCGAGCATCCAACCTGCTGGATGCCCGGCACCGCGCCCAGCGGCCTCAGCCCGGAGCGCAGCTCCGGCCGGGGGGACCCATCCCTCCGGCGCGGCCTGGGCCGTGTGGGGCAGGGCGGGGACAGGGACTGTCGGTGCAGTGGCTGGGACACACAACGACACACAGACAGGGACACTTGCTACATCAATGGCTGCCAGCACCTCCCACGGCAGGGAGGCCGCTGGGGCTGCCGGGGGTCCGGGGCTGCCCGCAACCCCCCGGCTTCCTGTCACCAGCCCGGCGCCCTTCTCCCCAGCCCCTCCCAGGCCCCAGCAGTGGGGCAGGGACCAGGGGAAGAGGTCAAATCACCACCCACCCAAACCCCCCCAAAGGCCTCCTCCACGGCGCAGGGTCATCGGCCTTCCCACTCCCCATGCAGGGGTCGAGCACAGGGTGGGGGCAGAGCCAGTGGGCCACCCACTACCCGCTGCCCCCTGATTCTTCCTCCCGTGCTGGAGGAGCCCTCCCCGTGCCACCCTGGGGGGAGCCTCGAAGGGGGCAGCACAGCCGTGGCAGGGCCGTGGGTGCCCCCGTCCTCCCCGGCAGTGAGCGGTGCCCTCAGCCGGGCTCCGGCCACCAGCCTCGCCCCGGCGGGACGGGGGGATCGGCATTCTCGGCGCTGTGGAGCGCAACCAGTTCTGTCCTTTTCCTCTTCAATTGTGTTTCTTTTCCTGTTTTTTTTGCTTTGGGAGACCCAGAGCCCGGTCCCGGCTCGTGCCACCACCACGCTGAACTCCCCCCATCCCCGTCCCCAGGGCCGGGGGGTCAGGGCGGGTCGTGTGGCCGCCACGTGCTGCCATCACACGCAGATCTCTATTGCTGTGGCCAGGACCATCTGCCCCTTGCCCTTGTCCTGCCGTCCGTCTGTCCTGCTCGCCGTGCCCGGGGCGGCCGCTCCGGGCTCGGGGCCGCGTGTTCCGCTCCCCTCCGTCAGGACGGTCCTCTTGAGCGGGGCCGGGGTGCAGGAGCCGGCGGCCTCGTGGCAGTGAGGGCCGGCCGGGAGCTTGTCCCTGGCGTGCTTGCGGGAGCGGTAGGAGGGCCGGCACCGCACCTCGGCCATGAGGTCGCACTTGATGAAGTAGAAAACCTCCTTGACGGGGCAGCGCTTCTCAGGGTCGAGGGCCAGCAGGCGCTGAAACATGCGCAGGGCGCTGTCTGTGAAGCGCCGCCACTGCGAGGGCAGCCCCGCCAGCCGCCCCTTCTGCCACCTCACAAACTCCTCGAAGAAGGCGTCGGACGCCACTGCCGCCTCCCAGGGGAAGTTCCCGGTGAGGACGCAGAAGATGAGCACCCCGAAAGCCCAGACATCGATGCTGGTGTCCACGGCGAAGCCCTCGGCCCGGCCGGCCTGGCACACCTCGGGCGCCGTGTAGGGGATGGTGCCGCTGATGCGCTTGACCCGGCAGCCCACTTTGCGGGTCATGCCGAAGTCGGCCAGTTTGACGCGGCGGCAGTCGCGGTCGAAGAGCAGCACGTTCTCCGGTTTGATGTCCCGGTGCACCAGGCTCTTGCTGTGCATGTAGTCGAGGGCCAGGCCCAGCTGCTGCACGCAGCGCTTCACCAGCTCCTCGGGGAGCCCCACCTGCAGGGGGGATGTGGCGTCAGCCGTCTGCCACTGAGCCCCGTAGGGTCCCACCCAGCCCGGGGACCCTCATCTCTGTGGCTCTGGGTCATCGGTGCTTTTGTCTGGGTGCTCTGAGGCAGGGGATAGGTGGTGGGCCCTGGCCACCCAAGGGATGTGTGGTGGGTCTCAGGCTCCCCCAGGATGGTTTGGGTTGGAAGGGACCTTAAGGACCATCCTGTTCTACCCCTCTGCCCTGGGCAGGGACAGCTTCCACTATCCCAGGTTGCCCCAGGCCCCATCCAACCTGGCCTTGGACATTTCCAGGAATGGGGCAGCCACAGCTTCCCCAGGGGAAAGGTGATGGGTCTCAGGCCATCCTAGGGACAGGTGATGGGCTCTAGGGCACCCCAGGGATGGATGATGGATCTCAGGCCACCCAGGGGGTGGGTGATAAATCCCAGGCCACCCTCTGGATGCATTATGAGTCCCAGACCATCCTAGGGTGGGTGATGGGCCCCAGGCCACCCCAGGAACAGGTGATGGACCTTAGGCCACCAGGGGATGGGTGATGTGTCCCACACTCACCTGTAGGTGCTTGTCATGCCCAGCCCAGACAGGGAGCACACACCTGTCCCCACACCTGCAGGCCCCACCCACACCAGCACAAAGCCCAGCAGCAGCTTTGCTCTGCACCCTGGGATCACTGAGCCCCAACATCTCACAAAGGCTCCCAGGGAGGTGCCGGGGTCTCACCTGCGGTGGGATGATGTCGAAGAGGTCCCCACCGGGGGCATACTCCTGAGCGAAGACGTAGCAGTCCTCGGTCTCAAAGACCACGTCAAAGACCTTGATGATGAAGGGGCTGGAGGAGAGCGTGTTGGTGATGCTGAACTCCCGCAGGAAGTTCTTCAGCTTCGTCTTGCTCTTGTTGACGAACTTCAGGGCCATCTTGGTGCCTGCAGAGGGCAGGGGACCGGGGTGAGCCCTCGGCTGGGACACGCTGGGCACCCCACTCTTGACACATGCCCCACTCCTGACACGCACCCCGCTCCCCTCACCTGTGCTTTTGTGGGACACCAGGTCCACCTTGCCGTAGGTGCCCTTGCCGAGCTCGCGGATGAGGTCGTAGTGCTTGGTGATGTCGGTGCCCGAGAGGGTGCGGATGGCCAGGGACTGCATGTCCTCGGTGATGAGGGGCACCCCGCAGCAGCCCAGCTTGCGTGACGGCTCCTGCTCAATCGAGCCCGCGCTCATGGTTGCGCTGCAAGGCACAGGTGGCACTGTTTCCATCGTGTCCCATCCCATCCCCATCCCATCCCTTCCCCAGGGCTGCAGCCACAACTCCTTGCAAAGCGGGATTGGGCTGCCAGGCTGGTGCTGAGCAGCCCCCACTGGGTGCCGCCCCTCTGTCCCCACCAACCCAGTGGCTCTGGAGCGGATGCTCCAGCTTCTGTGGGGGCTGCAGCCTTGTGGGTGTTTGGGGGCAAAGGGAGGGCTCTGGGCATGGCAGAGACAGGAGGGCAGGGACAGAATCCCATCGTGTCCCATCACATGGGCACACACACGGACACACACACGGGCACACACAGGGACACACACAGGGGCACACACACACACACATTTCCTCAGGCCTGCTCTGTTAACAGCACAGGACAGGAGCTGAGGCCCTTTGGGGCTCCCCACTGCTGCTGTGGTCCCCAGTGGGGAGCCCAGGAGCCAATCCCATCCCCTCTGTCACCAGTGCCCTCCAGAGTGGAGCCAGGGCAACGCCACAGGCACCAAGTGGACGTGATGGCTTTGCAGGAAATTCCTTCCCCATATCCCTTTGACCATCCTCCAGCACCAGCTCTTGGCCTTCCCCTGACAGAGTGACACTGGTGTGGAAAATCACAGAATCATGGAATGGTTTGGGTGGGAAGGGACCCAAGAGCCCATCCAGTGGCCCCCCCTGCCATGGGCAGGGACACCTTCCACTATCCCAGGCTGCTCCAAGCCCCATCCAGCCTGGCCTTGGGCACTGCCAGGGATCCAAGGGCAGCCACAGCTGCTCTGGGCACCCTGTGCCAGGGCCTCCCCACCCTCCCATGGAACAATTCCTTCCCAATATCCCATCCATCCCTGCCCTCTGGCAGTGGGAAGCCATTCCCTGTGTCCTGTCCCTTCATCCCTTGTCCCCAGTCCCTCTCCAGCTCTCCTGGAGCTTCTTTGGGCTCTGCCAGGGGCTCTGAGCTCTTCCTGGAGCCTTCTCTCCTCCAGGCTGAACAATCCAAATTCTCTCAGCTTCTCCTCATAGCAGAGGGCTTCCATCCCAATAATCATCTTTGTGGCCTCCTCTGGACTTGCTCCAACAGATCCACATCTTTCCTGTGCTGGGGACCAACAGCTGGATGCAGGATTCCAGGTGGGATCTCACCAAAGCAGAGCAGAGGGCGGCGCAGCCAGCAGCGACATCAGCACAAACATTCCTCGCTCCCAACAAACCAGGAATGGTTTTCTCCTTACTCTGACCATTCCCACAAGAAGATCCAAGCTTGGAGTCACCCACACAGCTCCACAGCAGTGACCTCACCCCAGCGTCTCCTCTGATGTCTTCAGGGCACTGCCTCACCCTCCATCACCCCGGGAGCACAAAGCCCAGGGAGCCGGGGATGTGAGGAGGGCACTCAGTGGCTGCAGGAGGATGAGGATGGACAAAGAGAGCCCAGGGGGTGCCCATGGGCTGAGCCCCACGCAGGGGCTGTGGCAGCCACCCCAAACGGTGGCAGCCACCCCACGGTCAGGATCACACACAAGGATCCTCCCAGCCCCTTCCCAACAAGGCTGAGCCGGATCTCTAAGTTCTCCCTCCTTCCTTCCTTCCCCCACCCTGCTGCCTGTCATCCCAAACCAAAGCTCAGCTTCTTCACTTATTATAGTTATATTTTTTCCCTGGGAAGTTGGGGAAAAAATAGAAAAGGAACTTCAACATCATGATGTTCCAAAAATGTAACAGTTTGACTCATAAGATCTCCGAAGCAGCTCATCTCCATAGTGTTTCATTGGCCCCCTGGTAGAGGAGCACCTTCTCAGTGTCTGGGTGCTGGAGGTGGAGGTGGATCAGCAGCAGCTCGCTGGAGGCAGGACTGAGAACAGCCCCCGGCATCCTGCACGAAGAATTCCGGCTACGCTTGGATTTACGATTGCACTCATCAATGTCCCTTAATTAAGCGGCGTTGAAATGCAATTATTCACGTCGGGAAGGTTGGGTTTGAGGAAAAATCCCGCTGGTTGGATGGGAGAGAGGAGAGGGAGGACTGGCGGCTTGTGGAGGCACTCTCCAAGTCGAGGGCTGTTTGCTCTTCCCCTTGGCTCAGCCTGTTGGGGTTTCCAGGTGTCTCCTTCCCAACCAAGCACCGAGGAACATCCATGGGAAGCAGGGATCCCGCCAAGTCGGGTCCCGTGCTGCGGCGTGGGCTGGCACAGCTGGCACCGGGCTGTGCTGCCAGGGATGGGATGAGCCGGGATCCTGCTGCAGTGCTGCCGGCTCCCAACAACAACCCCGCACCATCAGGGCTAACAGGAACACGGAGCCATCACCGATCCCAGGAGGAGCCAAACAGCGGTGGTGACCAAAATACCGACGCGCCGAGGCCAAGGAGAGCGTAAACACAGAAGTTTTCATTAAAAATTGAAAGGCTTTTGAAAACATGTTGGGTTTGATGTGAGCAGCGAAGCGGGGCGGCAGCGGGAGGCAGCGAGAGCTCGGTTCCAGCTCTGTGCGCTCCCAGGGACAGCAGGGATGGGGGAATAGCGGGACACAGAGGGATGGTGGTGCCAGCGTGGCAGGAGATGCCACCAGCCTGGCACGGCCAGGGTTGAGGTCCCGCATCCTCCTGCAGCCAGGCCAGTCACACCAAGGACTGCCTGTGCAGCCACGCACCAGACCAGGTCACACCAGAGCCAAAACGGGGCCTTTTCCCAGCACCTCAGCTCCTCTCCCGCCCCAAAACCCTGGAAGAGAGGAGTCAGCACCATGCCTGAACGAAGCCAAACCCACCCTCTGCAGCTCAGTTGTTTCAGGTGTTCCTGAAGGAGCTTTCCTGAGCAGTCAGGATGGATGCGCATCCCGGCTGAGTCCTGGCAAAGCCCCCCACGGCTCAGGATCCTGGGAATGACAAAGAGGCAGCGATGCTGCTGCCACGTGGCCCCGGGACCTGCCGCTCACCACAGGCGGTTCCTGCCGTCATCTCCGCATCCTGAGCCATTTCTCCTACTATTCAGACTAAAATTGTTCTGTGTTTAAGCTTCAGAAGCGTTTATCTCATTGAGTGAGGAGGATAATCCACCCACCTCTTCCTTGCTCCCTGGCAGGTATTTATAGGCAGCCACTCGTCTCCCGTCGGCAGCTGCCGCTCCTCTTCCCAATACTCCCAGCTCCATCCCCAACACCGTGGAGCAGATCCTGGAAGGACATTATCCCATATCCAGAGCCCAGCATCCTGCCAGGAGCCGAGGCTGGCACCGCCAATCCTGCCCCAGCACTGTTGCTGCTGGGGGATGCTCTGCCCTGCTCTGGATCCCGCTGCACATCCTGCCCTGGGCACATCGACTCTGCCGATAACTAATTGCAAACTCATTAAGAGCTCATTGAGAGGAGCAGAGGCCGCCCGGGAGAGTTGCCCCAGGCTCCCGCAGAGGAGGATGCTGGAGCAGCGGCTGCTTGGAAATTAAGAGGGAAAGGGGGAAAAAAATCCCTCTGGCCACAGCAGAGACTGACAGAAAAACAACCCGGTTATTGAGGGAGGCTACAGGAAAAGGGTTTGGGCTGAGCCTGATGCAGGTTGAGCGCCAGGGGCTGGGACTCTCACCATGGGCTGCTCTGGGGCAAGGAATTGGGAAGATGAAGGGAAAAATCCACGCAGGGCAGGGGCTCTGCAAGACGCAGGTTCCTCTTTAGAGAGGCAAGAAATGAGAAATGCAGCACTGGGATGGCCACAGGCCCCCACTGCTCTGTCCCTGCACTTGGCAGAGCTTTGATTTCCCCTTTCCCCATCCCCAAACCCTCAGTTATGAGCAGGTAACACCGACTCCCACCCAAGCCCAACGGGGCATCCATCAGGAGGGAGTTCCCTCGCTCCGCACCCCAACCAGCTCCCAGACCTCCCCTATTTCCCCTAAACAATGCACTGAGCCAGCAGAGTGACACCCTGGGCCTTGCCAGAGCCATCCCCACTCCGAGTTCTCCACATGCCAGCACCACCCTGGTGTCACTGGGACGAGGGGCTGGCTGTGCTTTGTCCATGTCCTACGTTGAGCCACTGCCTCCCAGCGCCCCGCTCCATTTCCAGCCCCTGCCACCTCCATTCCTGCCTGACCCCATTCCAGGGACATCCTCTCCTCTCCTCCATGCCGCTGGGACCCACACACCAGATATTAGCTGTGCTTCCCGGGGGCTGTGGCATGCTGGAGCCCAGGGAGGGCTTGCAAAGGCACCTTGGCCTAACGAGGACAACGTGGCCATGGGAGCAGGACTGGGATCTCGCTGGGGCTCGGAGCCACTGGTCCCCACCGTGGCCAGGCTGCCGCCTCCCACCTCACCCAAAGCAGCAAAACATGCACAGGGAAAGGGTTCCTGCACCCACGTGCCACCCCAGGGCCATCCAAAGCCACACAGGACAAGCCAGCTGTGTCCGGGAGGTGGCTGGTCACTCACAGCATGGGGACATCGGCTGGTGGCAGCAGTTTGGGGACAGCCCCTCTGCCAGCATCCCGCAGCCCAGGAGGAGCAGCCACCCCAAAGAGGCCATGGATGGGGCACTTCTACGTGTCCAGCTGGCTCCACAGCAGTGGGATAGCTGGGAAACTCTGGAGCACCACTGACAGCACCGGAACCAGCACCAAACCTGCACTGAAGCACCCGCAGCAACCGGGACTCCCCAGTGCCCCCAGCTTAGGACTGAACTGGCACCAAATTCCAAGTTATCCAGCAATTCTCATACCAGCTCCTTGCCTAGAGCAGCGCAGCCTGCTCAGCACCAGGATTGTCTTCGGCAGAGCCAAGGAATGCCCAGCCAGGCGCAGGCTCCCGGTTGGCAGGAGCTGCTCTCCCAGTGCAGATGTTCCAGCTGCAGGGCAGGGTCAGGCCCTGTCACACCCATCCAGAGTGTCCCCCACTGCAGGAACCTTCTCCCATCCTGGCCATCAGCCTGTGACAAGCTTCCTCAGCCTTTGGTCCCGGGATTCAGGTCTCACAGACAGATTTGGGAAGAGCAAACAAAGCAGTGCCAGGACTCCTCTCCGACAGCTCCCAGGGAGCCACCGCTCCTCCTTCCTCCCACCGTTCCCTGTGCCCTCTGCGCTGCTCTTCCGGAGCTGCCAGCAGGATTTTCCCTGCCCTCATCCACACCAGGCTGTCTCCGTCCATCAGCCCCAACGACAGGACCTTGGCTGCCTTTCAGTGCTCCGACCTCCCGGGATTTTTGCTGCCGAGCGGGATGGCTTCGTTAGGACCTCAGCTTCTCCACCCTGCAGCTCCTCCCGCCTTCGCTGCCAGCGCCGGGGATTTATGATTACTTCATTGTTTGATTGGTTTCATCAGCCTGTCATCATCTCCCTCCCAAAACTCTTCCGCCAGCGCCGGCAGCACCGCACGGTTGGGATCTGCAAAGACAAACGCCCCGAGCGGCACCTGCCCGACCCCAGGGCAGGGCCAGGCGGCCCTCAGCCCCTCTCGCTCCTGGGGACAACAGGGACACGTCTCTCTGCCACAAAAACCAGCCCTGGCTCCACTCCAAGGCGCTTCACAGCCTTTAAGTGCCCCGTGCAGCCTGGGCATTGTCCCCACCTCAGCCCCGGCTCCCAGCGACTGGGGCGCTCCCAGGAAGGAGGGTGCTCCCAGCCCTGCTATGGTCCCCTCCCGCAGCAGCCGGGCAGGGCACGGTGACACCGTGACACGGGGCAGCTCGGCGGCTTGGCACACGCACACCCAGCTCCGGCCTTTGCCTGCCCATGGGCAGCACCCCGATGCCGGGGCCGGGACGGAGCGGTGCCGGGGCCGGGCCACCCTGTCCCCAGTCCCCGAGCCGTGCTGGGGCTCCCGGCTGGCGTCGCCCGCCCGCGGCCACGGCGGCAGCGAGGCCGGACCTGGAGGAAAGTGGGTCACGCTCCCCCTTCCCCGCTGCAGCCGGGGAGAGGCCGGGGTGGGATGGAGCCCGGCCCTGTGCCCGCGCTCGCGGCCAGGAGACACCGAGGGAGGTGAAAGGAGAGACGGGGAGGCAATGAGGGGACGCAAGGAGACAGGAGGGGACGCGATGAAGGGACGTGAGGGGAGACAAGGCGAGATGACAAGAGGAGATGACATGGGGAGATGACGAGGGGACAAGAGAGGACACAATGAGGAGACACAATGAGGGGAAACAAGGGGAGCTGATGGACGGGGCATGAGGGGAGATGACAAGAGGACATGAGAGGACATGAGGCGAGGTAATAGGGAAGACGGGAAGCTGATGAGGGAAGACAAGGGGAGGTGAGGGAACATGAGGGGAAACAAGAGGAGATAAGATGGGCAGGTGATGAGGGGACACGAGGGGACACGGCCTGAGCTGCCCCCGGGGCCGCCTCTCCCTGCTCTCCCCTTCCCCTGTTCTCAGCTGCCTTCCAGCTCAGCGCACCCTTCCAGAGCCCCCAAACCCAGCAGGAGCCCC
>VZRN01005959.1:0-40725 GCA_013397935.1 Dasyornis broadbenti | reverse complement strand
CTGGCGCCTCTCCCGCGCGGGACGGAGCCGCGGGAGCGACGCTGGAGGGGTGAAGCCTCCGTCTGGCCGCCCGCATGGAGCTGAACAGCGCGGAAGGGGCATCCACCCGTTTCCTCGGCCTCACTCAGCGGTACCGGAGGCGGGGGCTAAGCTCGGGTGGGGCGGGGCGTGGCGCGCTGCCGATCGGCGATGGCGGCGAGGGAGGCGGCGCTTTGCTTCCGCCGGCCGGGGGCTGGAGGGGCCCGCCGGGGCGAGCGGCGCTGGAGGCTCCCGCGGTGCGGGGCGGCTGGCCCTCGGGCTAGCGGAGCAGCAGGAGCCCCGGCTGCAGCCGTCTCCCTCAAGGGCTGCTGCAGGTGGTGTGGACGGAGTCGGACGAGCGTCTTCAGAGTCGGTTTTGCAGCGTATTCAGCGTTGCGCTCGTGCAAGCAGATAGCACTAGAATTTCACTGCAATTACACGATTGCTGAGTGCGTTTGTACTTTTGACTCTCTTAAATGAAAACAGATTGGCCGATACTGGCAAGTAAACATACAGATGGTAAGGAGAATGGCAAGCCCACGCAGGCTATGTCCTTCTGATCACACAGGTGCAATCTGCAAACTCACACCTTTCTATCACTACCCTCCCGCCCTCCAAGTAAGGTGCTTTCCAGTGCTGAACTTCTAAAACACAAAACTTGTGATTTGACTCTAGGATCCTAAAAACGTCTAGGTTTACATTAGCAAATGCGTTTAATCGTGCTTTGTTGTTCAACTTTCAGGACTGTTTTGTAGGAGTTTCTGTTGAGACAGGAGGAAGCTAGTCCTCTTTGCTCTTTGTCATTACTGTTCATTGATGGAACTGTACCTGTGTTTCCAGACAAGTGGGAAAGGGAAGTGGAGTATACCATAGATGCTGTACAAATGTGTGTAAGCTGACTGGTTTTACTCATGTGAATAAAGGTGCATCTGTATTTAAATACTTTGCAATGTAAGTAAATTCTAAGCTATTAAGCCCAACTAATCTGAGGCATTGATAATCTGATCTCTTCAGTTTTGGCAGTGCATCTTAATAGGATGAAAACTACTGTAAAACTATCATAACTGTAGGAGCAGTTTTTCTTATATAGATCAGATCAGGACTGAGGAAGGATGTAATTCAATACCAAAAATTATTTTTGAACAGTTGATTTTAATCACAGTGTATTTTTTAATTAGCGGATGTGATATATCAGAGAGTTGAGTACAAGTCTTGGTGGCAACCAAGAGTGGAGAGCCAAAGAGGTATGTGGGCAAGAATTCATTAGGGAGTACATACTCTTGCACAAACAGCACGATAATGCAAATCTTACCTATGCGTAAATTGAAGCTAAGATGCCTAATTTTCGTGAAGTTGTCTCTGTAGTGTTTATGTTGGTATAAAATTCTGCTTTAATTACTAGATATGAAGCAGATGACGTGCGATGTGAAGTAGTTAGGTTGAGAAGAAGCAGAGATTAGCTCTAGGGTATAATTCTGATTTTTAAAAGGATTCCTAGTGTGTTTGAAGGTTAGGTATGTTTTAGGTAGTTTGAACTGGGACACAGACAATGAGAATATTAATATTAAAGCAGTCTTGTTTTAATCATTAGCTCAGATATACTCCTGGCTTTGTACTTATGAGAACAGTGTCAGAAAAATTCCTTTTATACCAAAGTGCGTCGTTTGTGGCAAGACAATATATGTCCTCAGATTATTGGAATGTAGTTTGTGAACAGGTGGTGCTTAATGTGATACGATGGGGTAGTGCGGGTGAATTTTGAACTTCACATTCGAGGATTACTTTTGTTTGCTCTATTTGTTAAGCTGGTGGAGGGAAACCTCTGAAATGCTGTTGGTTCCTTATGCTTTTGAATTAAAGTACTGGTTTAGTTTGTCTTTGTGTGTAGACTGAAAAAAGTCAGTAAGAACATGCTAAGTGTGGTCTTATTGAGTTATATAGTGCAGTTGTCCTGTTTGAGGCGTTAAGTTTACATTTTGAACGTGGTTATGAGCCACCACCCGCTTTAGAACTCTGATTACATCATGCCTAAGTACTTAATTTAATCATAGCTTTTGCTTCCGTCAGGACACGGACATTTCCTTTGGGAGCAACGTGAAAGCCAGACTGCAATGGATGCTAGAGATTGCGTGTGCTGTAAGAAGTGTTCCCTGCAGCAATGAGTTTATACGCTGTGAACCTTGTTCAGCAGAAATGATGTTTTTTAATGGCAGGGTATAGCATTGCAGGAAATGTAAGGCTAGTTGATTTGTGTACACTGAATAAGCGTTTCTATTCCAGCTCTGTCTCTGAAGATCTGGGTTGCAGACGCGGAGAGTTTAGCAGAAAGCATTATGGATCTGTGGAGCTCGTAAGTTTACATAGCCTGTCCTTCAATTTATTGGCTTATAATGCAGAGTTCTAATCTTTTTCATTTCCAAATAAAAAAAAATGGATCTAGTTTGGAAAATGTGCTTTCAAAGCTGGACTTGAAAGTTATAAGCTAATATAAAGTGGCTTCTGAATAGATATAAATCAGACCTGTGACAGGAGATCTTTTTGCTACCTTGTTTATTAATATTTCACTATAACATGATAGGAAGTGTTATATAAATACTGCGTTCACCTCCAGACGGAAATCGAGCCCTTTTGCCTCTTAGAAGCTAAAGATGGCAAAATATTAGGGTAGTATTTCATGAAGTACTTGCAATTATATAAGTTATAAACTGTATGCATGCTCACATGTGTGCGTACATATGTATGTAATTTTATATGTACGTGACTCATAATAGTGGGAGAGGGTTTAAAACTAAATGAACTAGTCGGAGTTAGGATTTTGAAAACGGTTCCCTAGAATCTGTCAGTTACTATGCATTTTCTTGAAATTCAAAGATGAAGTTGGCACTTCATTTTTCTCCTATATAAATTTCTTCTCCACTGTGAAAATGTCAGCAGTTAGGTCATAATGAAATTACAGAAAGTTACTGTAGGAAAGCAGAAGTGGGGAGGAGTTAAGAAAATGAACTCCAACTCTCTTACTGTGGGAAGAAATCTCAAGTTTTTTCTAGCTATAGTTGTAATTTTAAAGTTCTTGGGTAGTATATTTACTAACATGGATGTAAATTGGATGTAAATTGGTGGCCTGATTGCTGGAAGTTGCATTGCAGGAACACCAGGTATCGTACTTTTCTTTCCATTCATTCCACATAACAGATGTGGTGTTTTAATCCAAAAATGCAAGTAAACGGTTTTCTGGTAAGAGGCTCTTTTATTCCTACTACTTAGAATCTTTTGCTGGAAAAAAGAAAGTTACTTGTAATTATAATTTCACTGTAAAGTCACACGAATGGTCTTGTTTTTTTATTGTTTTTCTTAAAATTCTGCTAGCATTTTATGTAAGTGTGCCTTTTTTGGAGTACAGATGTTTGAAGGTTCTTGTTGCCCTTTCAGATTTCTAAATGTTTAATACTTAACTTTTCTTGCTTCATGTTTTCCACAGTAGCATCTCATTCATGCCCCGGTAGAGTTCTTACTGGGTCATTCAAAAATCTTTAGTCAAATTGGTAATAGCTAGACTGATCCCTTCTCGGTGGGGAGTCATGATGCCTGGAACAAAAAGAAATGGTAGTAAGCTTTGATTGTAGACCGTATGGCTCTTTTTGGAAATAGAACCTCTGTCTTAAACTCTCTTACAGCTTATATCTAGTGATGCTGATGGAGCCATTCAAAGAGCTGGACGGTTCCGTGTGGAAAATGGTTCCTCTGGTGAGGTAAGTGCCTAAAAATACTCCTAGAAAGGCTTCAGTTATTTTTCACCTATGAAAGATGTATTTGCAGTCAATTACTAAGGAAGAAGACTTCAAAAAATCTGAATAATGAAAGAATGTAAGAGTTTAAGAGGAGTAAGATGATGGTTTTTTTCCCCCTGCCTTAGCTCCGTATTCAAGAGTATGCAGCCTCAATAATTTCATTTTTTGGAGGGAAAAGCTGGCATTTTGTTTTGGTAACAGTTTTGCTTACTCAATCATGTTAGGAGAAAAATACCTTTGAATGACACTTGGCAGTCTCTAGTTCATCACTTTGTATTGCAGTCCTGGTAGTACTACAATGCTCAAGCTGACCTCTGTGCTTTAAAGTTTGCACCTGGGTGTGATGAAGTTATAACTTAATTTTTTTTACCCTTAGTTGTCTTTTGGCAACTGTGCTTATCTTTAAATAAGAGATAAAGAAGTTGAATGGAGCCTCAGAGAGTCATTCCCCTCATCTTCCGTGCTGCTAAACTCACTGTGTGTCCCTGCAACTACTCCAGTGACACTTAGGTTTCCACTTACCTTCATTTTTTGTCTTCCTTTCCAAAACTTTTTCATCTATAAATACCATCTTAATGTCGAAAGAAAGAAGACCTCATATTCTAGAAATACTTGTAAGATCTTGGTAAGTCTATATGAAACTAATAGTAACGGCAGACTGTTACTGATCATCTGTTTGCATCAGCACTGGCTGCAGAGTTGAAAGCCATCTAACTATTCTGCATTGATTCTTTGAGGGGTCACGTTTGGTTCCCCGTCTTTTTAGCTCAGTTTTGTACAGTTCAAAAGGCGACTGGCTTGTATCGCGGGAAGGTTTGTAGAGTGGGTGATGAATGGCCACATGGGGAATGAACATGGAGAATGGCTTTTTCTTGGCATGTGTTAACTCGTAGTGGGAAGGGACTTGAGGGATGCTTGGGAATTTACCTTCATTTATGAGAAACTGCGCTGAAGAGCTTCCAAAGCATGCTTTGGTCAAGTGAGGAGACTTTGAGGATTAATTTGGGAAGAACTGAGAGAAGTAAAACCCGAAGACATTAATTTATTTAAGTTTAAAAAATGTTTGTCTTCAGATTCCACATTGAAATACCTTCTTTTCCCTGACATTCTAAGACATGACCTGTAATAGTGGTACAGTAAGATAAGACTTAGCTACTTAGAGAAAAATTAGGAAAAAAGGTAAATGAGAGGAAGAAATTTTTATTTCAGCTACACACCAACTGACTGCAGAATAATCCTGGCTTTTTGAAAAGCAGTGTACAGCTAAAATTTCCGGTGAATTCAACCAGTCTTGATTTGCTTTTGCCTATCTTTTATCCTTTATTTCGCTTGGCATTTAATGTAACAGTCTCCCAATTCTATTTCAGAATGCAGACTACACTCCAGGTACATGGCACAGAACAGATGTGCATTTGGAAAACCCAGAGTATCATACAAGATGGTACTTCAAATATTTTTTAGGGAAAGGTAATTATTTTTTTTGCAAATGGATTGGAATTTGGATCAATGAAAATGTAATGTAGCTTTGTATTGTTATTATTTCAAGATGGAAAAAAGTGTGGTATTAATTTAATATTAAAATATTTTCTGTCCTGTACAGAAAACAAATCATTGTTTCACGTGTTTTTAACCTGAAAACAAGAGGATAGGTTTCTGTAAGGAGTGAAACTCCTGCTCCTAAAAAGGGATGTTTTGAAACTCTACTTGTCTTTGAAGGATGTACCCGTCTCTTGGGGTGGTTTTTTTACACATCTGTATATAAATTATTTATACATAGTTATTTATGCCCATACATACATTTTTACATATGAATGCATGTGTTTACAGGTGTCTCTCTGAGTCTGCACACGAGTGGGTGGGTGCATCATCTTTATGGTTGATAGTGCTGCTTGTTTTTCTCCCAACAGTTCATCAGAATTATATAGGTACAGATGCAGAGAAGAACCCTTTCTTTCTGTCTGTTGTACTGTCTGACCAAAATAATCAGCGCATTCCTCAATACCATTCAATCCTTTGGAGAAAAACAGTAAGAAACAAATATTTAACTGCTGTTCTGACCTTTGCTTGTTTGTTTGTTTGTTTGGAGTATGTTTATCATATGCTTTTTCTCCAAAATTCCAGTATTTATTACGTGTTTTCATTTTATGTAGTAAGAACTTGTAATTCTACCATAGTAGATAAAACGAAACTAAATTTGCAGATAACATTATACGAAACTTTTGGACAGAAATCAGTAAGGTCAGGTATTTTCTAATTGTTCTAACAACTGCTTTTTTTTGGAAATGATGCCTAAATTGTTCTTGATTATGTCCTGTGATCAGTTTAGGCAATGATTTTATACTGCTTTTAGGATTTTCTTGTACAATGGTGAGAAAATAGGCAGGTGAGATACTGGTTTTACTGATACCATTTAATTAATTTTTTTTCCACTTAATGTTCCATGTGAGTCTTTTATCCAAGCAGTTGTATTAAAACTCTCCTGTAGGCATGCATGCTTCACTTCTTTTTTCTTTGCAACATCCATGACTTTTTTTTTCTCTAAACCAGCAGTAAATATAGCTAAGTAAAAGTACCTTGGTTTTCTTCTTTGTTTTTTCACTTACTTGTTTTTATTAGTATTCCTATTTGAATATGCAGAAAAAGTCAGTATGTCCTGTAATAGATCCTAGCTTTTCTTGTTTGCAGGGTACTCAGAAAATATGTCTCCCTTACAGTCCCACAAAAACGTTGTCAGTGAAATCTATATTAAGGTATGTATTTACAAGTAAGTTATCAGTTTAGATATTTGTCTGCTTACCTTTTCATGTACCTCAGAGCTTGTGTTCTATGGTTTTCATGATAGTTTTATAAAAACAGTAAAAACAGTTTGGCAAATCTTAATCATTGAAGGCAGCAAAAAGGGGTTTTAAAGCCTGTTCTGGAACAGGCAAAGTGACAACTTAAAATGGAAAGAAATTCTTAGCACTTTTTCTTCAGCAGAGGTGTTTTCAAGTTAATTGGAAAAGAGGTACTGCAGTGATTGAGAAAAAATACCTTGTAAAATAAGATAGACAATAAACAGAGCTAAGAAATAATAGATTTTGACTAGTGGTTATTATGTGGCCCTAGCAGGAGGAAGCAAGCAGTCAAGATGCAAAGAATTTAGCTGATTGTCTTCATCTAAGTCTCACTGTGGGTGTATGAACAGTGAAGCCAAGAAAATTCCTGCTCTTGGCTAGAGTTTGTATGAGCATTTTTTTACTCTTCCCTGCCTCTTTTGTGGCAGAAGAGAATATAAAAGTGAGCAAACCCAATATCATTTCTATTTCTTTGAACATTTTAATCAGCTGAAATGTCGGAACTCTGGTTTTAAAAGCATTAATTCAAATTTGATCTGTGGTTTTTACAGTCTGATCATGTGGTGTGTTTTCTCAAATCCCTCACTGACAATGTCATCAAGTGGATCTTGTGTAAGGGTTTTAGCTTCTCTAGGAACCCATTAAAAGTGCCTTCTTTTACTAAACAAATAGTGGGTACCAGATAAATAAGTGGTTTGCAGGTCTTTAAAACCTTTAATCTGTATAGGGTAGGAACAAATATCTCTTGTTTGATTGAAGCCGGGCCACCGGTTAACACTGCCAGTGCCTATGTGAGAGGAGAATTCTGGAAGCAGAGCATGTGTTGTGGTGTGAAGTCACTACCAACAGATCTGGATGTTCCTGCTACTGCACAAGATTTATGAGAGGTCCTAGATCACTGAATTTGCCTGAGAGGCTATCAGGCCATTGACCCTCACTTCTTAAATCTGATTTCGTGGGCTGGGGCTCTGTTTTGGAATGTCAAGATGGTGAGTTGAAAACACTTCGGATATCTTTCATCTTCTTCATCAAGCTGAACTAAGAGCCCTCTTCAAACTCCTACGGTGTTGGCTTGAATAGTATTCCTAGCTGTGTGTACTGCATTCTCTACCTGCATAAGTACCTGATAAGCATAAGTTCCTGATTTTCCATGTCTGCCCACGGGTCACTGAAGTATCTCTTCCTAACATCGCTTTCCAACCCAGCCTCTCCCTCCGCTCCACCTGCAAGGGTGTATTTCCTCAGGTATCCCAGAGAGGAAAAACTTTATCATCTGTTAGCTAGGGTCATAACTCTGCAGCTTAAACACCCTGATGTGTTCCATCCTGGGATGTTCCAGTATTCTACAGAAGAAAATGGTAGGCTTGTTTCAGACCTTGTTCCCCATTTCTCCCGGGGTCTGTGCCACGTGCAGTTGTTTGCGTAAATGTCATCTCCTTTTGCCTGCTTCAGCTAGGCAAAAACTCTTCCCTGACTATTTTTTTTTTTTTGCTTTTACAATCCTTGAGCCATCCCTCAGACCTGTTTGATAGTCCTTTGACATTTCAACTTTTTTCACACCTTTTGTGAATCTAGGTACAGACCGTCTCAAAGAATTTTGGTTACATTGATAAATGTGTTTTTTTCTAAATTCTTGGGAATGCTTTAGTACCTTTCAAAAGGAACTAAAGAAAATCATGTCTGTACTGTGATCTAGCATAAGCAACAGTGGAAAGATTTGACCTCTGTGTTAGTTCACTGTGTCCTAGGTGGATTGCATTTGGCACTCTGTGACCTCCCGCACAGTTCTGTAATGCTCGGGGGGCAAGTAAAGGGCCTAAAAACAATAGTAAATGCAGAAGCATGAGTTAAGAAAAGAACACTGTGAATTAGGTATTTCTGTTTATTGAGGCACTTGATCTTGCTTCTTATGTAAATACTTTTTCTGTTCTGCCTGTGAATCATTGCTTTGCGAATTTGATGCTGAACTTCTCATTTTTCATTTGACTTGCCTTGAATTATTTAAGAAGAGAGAGAAGAAAAGCTTAAAAATTAGAATCGGTTATTGAGCCCTCCTGAAATGCTCACGATGATTATGTTTAAAGCCAAAGTGAAGGGTGGTGTAGTAGAGCTCTGTGCGTTATCAGTAAATAAATTTAAACCTGATCTCCACACAGGGTGTTACTAATTTCTGTTTTTAAAATACAGAAGTAGTTTAGGAAGTGTTGGAAACTAGTATTTTGGGAAAGAAATGGCAGTTCCACAAAACATTCCGTTTAAGAGAGGCTCCAGAGGCAATTAATTTTGTAACTTGTAACTGCAGTCAGTTGGTGGGTCTACATTGAAATGTGTACTTGCCCTTCTATAAAGCAATATTTCATTTGCATTTCAGTGCTATGAGTCTGGATAAATTTGAGAAGAGCCCAAGGGAAATTTTTCATCCTGATATACAAAAGGTAGGAAGTCGCTTTTTTTTTTTGTTGGGTTGTTTTTCTTTATTATTATCTGGAAATATAAGTAATTAAGTATAAATGCTAGTAGTTTGTTTCTTCCAGTAGCAGATAATAATGATGACTATACATAATACTACTTAAACTGTCTTTACCCATTGAACTGTCCATTTCAAATCAAAACTTAAAAATATAAATAAAACTATCATCCTTGTAGGATCTTTAATACGAGTGTGCTAAAGATACTGTTTTTGTTTACAGGATTTATTGGTTCTTGAAGAGCAAGAGGTAAACGTAAACTTACCACTTGTAGCTCACAGACCTGTTCAGTGAATATAGCTTTGTGTTTGAAATGCTTGCACTGACACGCTTATGACGACTTTGAAATCAATTGCTGATTACAGTAAAAAATGTAATGTTTTTGGAACATGAGAGCAAAAATAATTTTAAGTGCCAATTTAATATCCCATATTAATAGAGCACCAACTTAGATTAGTAATTTCATGCTGTATTATAAAAGTTTAAAAGTATATTATTATGTATTAGGAGATGGTATAAAATGTATATTCAGATGTGTAGGATGTATACAAAGATACATATATAAAAGTCCTTAGAGGAAACATTTTTTTAGGTCTTCTGTTTGATTGTGTGTTTATCATATAGTATTTGGTTTCATTTCTCAGGGATCTGTGAATTTTAAATTTGGAGTCCTTTATGCCAAGGATGGTCAGCTTACAGATGATGAAATGTTCAGTAACGGTGAGTTTTTCACCTTTTTCCTAATTGTTTTATTCATCTGAATAAAAAAAAAATGGAAGATAGTGCCTACAGCTGGAAGCAAGATGGGTTATACGAAGTCATTTTGTTGTGTTTCATGTGTTGGGTAAAAAATTGTGGCATAGAACGTTCTAATTCTATAAAAAGTTGCTGTAGGAAGCCTACTATTACAACTTGAAAGACAGTGAAATCTCTTTTCTAGAAATAGACTGTGTGACATAATGGTTAGAAAAAAGAAGTGGTTGAAGGAGGCGGCTCATTAACTCACTGTTTGTAGTTCTCTCGCTCTTACGTTTTTGCAGCATGATCCCATTCTCCTACGCACTTGAACAGCGCCGTGGTAGCAAAAAAGGTCACTGTGTAATGTCATGTGATGGTGCCTATTCTGCAAGGTTGGGGTGCTGTTTCTGGAAAGGTAGTAGGCTTGGATAACGTGAAAAGAAACTTAATTCAGCTGAAACTTGTTTCCTGGAAGCAGGACCTGTTTCCTTATTTTGATTATTTTTAATACATGTTCTACTACTGCGTGTGCACTTCTTTGGTAACATTTCTCCCTCCCACACATAGAAACTGGAAGCGAAAGCTTTCAACGATTTTTGCATCTCTTGGGTGACACGATTACTTTGAAAGGCTGGTCAGGCTACAGAGGAGGACTGGACACTAAAAGTAAGAACTCATCTGAAGCAATAAAAGGGAGTTGGGGCTGCAGTATAAATGTTTCTTCTTATCGCACGTGCATATTGTATATATTGTAGTTATAAAACATTCCCAAAACCGACTTCCTGTGCATACTAAAATGCTCTGCCTCACCAGGAAAGAGTCAGGTCAGCCTAAATCACTGGTATGGAATGCAGTTGAAGAAAAGTCTTTGTGACATGTATTAGCAAGGTGAACAATTTCGTTTTAAGTTGGAATGAGGTGAACAACAATCTGACATGTTACTTCGTGATAGTAGGGCATTGTGGCTTGAAGACGCGTATGATTTCAGGAGGGTAGGTGAAGGATGTCATAGGCTTTAAGTGTGATTATGCAGATTTGTTGCAAACTTGGGTTTAGACTCACATAAAATGTGCAGTGTGGACATTTTCTAAAATGGATCAGACAAAAAACTGTAACTGAAGAAGATTTGGTAGAAGGACTTGAAATGCCTTTTGATCTTCAGAAAACTTACTCCTTCTTAAAATGTTGTCTTCCCTTGCAGATGATACAACAGGAACCTGTTCCATCTATACAGTTTTTCAAGGACATGAAATTATGTTCCATGTTTCAACCATGCTACCATATTCTAGAGAGAACAAACAGCAGGTACATGGTTCTCCCTTTTTTTTTTAAATTTCCCTATTTATTTGTTAACTCACAAAGTCCAAAACTTTTAAAGAAATAAAGGATTTCTCCTATGTTAATATTTTAGAATTGTAAGCCTTGAGACTTCTTCTTTTTCTTCAGTATTCTACCTAATGCTGAAAATTTTGTGATGTTTATTAGAAATAATGCATCTCTATTAAGGTACAAAAGATAATTGTGAAGAAGATCTAAGTAGCTTCACTGACAGGTGATTGAGTACTGTGGTGTTCAGATGACTTGAAGAGCTCACTGCTGTAATTATTACCTCAAAGATTTTGGGAGAACTGGAAATTAGCCTTGTGTGTGAATTGTAGGAATGTTCACATGTGTAACACACAACTCATACTCAGGTGGCAATTAGTATAGCTTGAAAGAAATTCCCCTTGTCAGTGTGTGAATGGTAGTAACCCTAAATAAGTGCTGTAACACGCTCATAGACTAACCAGGTGGGTTCTTGGGTACTTGTTCAAATGTGCTGTCATCCATTGCTGAAGCCTTTCTTTGTATTTGTGATGAAAAAAGTACAAGCACATGCATTTACTATACATCGCACATCCCTAAAGATTTACCTAAATTGCTTACAAATTACTTGGTTTACTATTTATTATGCATTCTTACAGTTACATAGTTAGATGATACATTTAAAATGTCCTTTTTCTATTTTTACGTCAGTTTTGTCATGCATTTTCCTTGGACTGATGACAAGATCACAGAAGAAAACAGACGCCAATCAGGATATTTTTTTTTTAGAGAATAACTCAGCACCAGAGTTTTTTGTCCTTTTATTTCAAGTGGTAGATTTGCTTTTTTGGAATGCTAGAGGTTCCATGCCCAATTTGTGAATATTAATTATGAAAACTATGAGTGCTTTTTCTAACTTCAATATATGCAGTATCTGTTCTTCTAGATCCTGCCTTGTTGTGTGCCCTATGTCGTTACTAGGTTTACTTGCTTATAGTTAAGCAAGATTTTATATTGTCTGACTGTAATTTTTCTGTTTGCAGTTTAGGAATATTGTTTTATTATTCTCTCACAGAATTGCTAAGGTACTTATTTATGTCTTTTAAGTCACTATGTCTGTACCTTTTTTTTTCCTTTCTTTCTTTTTTCCTTTTTTCTTTTCCTTTTTTTTCCAGGTAGAAAGGAAGCGACATATTGGAAATGACATTGTCACTATCATATTTCAGGAAGGTGAAGAGTCTTCGTCAGCATTCAAGCCATCCATGATTCGCTCTCATTTTACACGTATCTTTTTCCTGACGTTTTCTAATGACTTTTTTTTTAAAGATTAATATTACTTTTAGTTCTGGCCAAAGTCCTCCCTGCATGCTGTTTATGGAAGTGAAAACTGCTTTAGAAAGACAGGTGCATTCTTGCATTCTTTACCTTCAGCTGCTTGGCTAGGAGTCCCCAAGTCTGCAGTGTCAAACAGTGTTTGATAAATCCCTTAGAAGATAAGGTAAAAGCATGACTATGATTTTTAAATCATTTCACAAATTTAATTTTATACCTTTTCAAAAAATATAAATTCATAAATATATTTCTCTTGGTTATGTAAATTAATTTGGCATTAAATTTGGCATTTTACTGAATATTACCTTTTAATATTTAGATGCTGTTGTCACATTTTTCAGACCATTAACCACATATTCTCCAGTTTTTTGACAGCCTGTGTTTTTCAGACTTCTGGTTGAAAACATTGCAAAGACGGTATGATTCCAAAAACCAGCGGCCAATCTCTTGGAATTATCATGGGGTCACACTAGTAATCTGTAGACCCCAATCTGGCATCTGTTAGGCTAGATGGTATGGAATGAAGAAACAGGGATGAAAAGAAGAAAACTGATTTCTATCTGTATTCTGTTGCTGAGTTTTAAAAAGTTATCACAAAGCCTAAGACTTCTAGACCTAGTTCTCAGGCAGACTAAATGTTGTTAGAACCCTCTTGCTAGGGATGAGTGAAAAATGAATGAAGATTGAAAAAAAAAAAAAATACAAATTTTAGATATCAAAGGAACCTAAATACTAAGAAGAATTCTTTACCAAATCAATGTACCTCTTCATTAGAGCATCAGCCTTAGTATAAAAGGAATAATTATTCCCTTATTGCTGTTAGGAGGACTTGTTGAGCTGGTATTGATACAGCCCACTGCTTGGTTTTTGACAAACGTTTTGAGGTTCAGCTGTCCTTGGTGTCATAATGAGATGTGCCCTAAATCTCCATTTTAAGTAATTCACAGCTGGTTGATAGAATCATCTTACCATCCTGATGTTTTCAGTTGCAGTAGCCAGGGATAAAGGTGTCTGCAGGAGCCCTGGGGGTTGCCTCTGAGCTGTATCATACGTAATAAATCTCAAAGCTCATTGAATCTGTGCTGGCCCTTCGCACTCACTTTTTTTACATACTGTAGCATCCCTTTTTTGTTACTTTTAAAATGGGAAAAACTAGCATACAGATATCCTAGTGTGCTGTCCTGTCCAGCAGTGACAGCTGTTCTGTAGGGCTTTGCCATGTGTGGTCTGTGGGATAGAACTGAGTTACAATAGAAAGACGTAAGCGCCGATTTAGATACCTGAGATTTCCGTACAGGTCTGGCAGATACGACTCAGGGCCTGCGAGAGGTCTGTGCCCCTTTTGGAATAACAGCTGGTGACTAGGCAGTGCACTCCAAGCACCTTGAATAGCATTTGATGCTTTTATGGAAGTAATCAAATCACATCGGAAGTGGTTTTTGCTGTGCAGTCTCTGGTAGCACTGATCACAGTTACTGGCTGAGGTCTCTTCATTCTGTATGGAACAAACCCATACAGCCAGTGAAGTTATTCAGGCACTACACCTTTTTTTTTTACATTTTATGAGAAATGAAAGTTTAGGAGATGGTGCTAAGAAAATCTATCCAAGCGGTATGCGTCTAATTGATTACATAAAAAAGCCCTGCAATATAACCATAAGGATTTGCCTGATTAATTTTTTTTCTGGATTTGCCTGAACTTACGAATCAAGACTGCTAATACATTATTGTGTACTTGCACTTTAAATCATTCTTTCTATTTTCTTATAATTCTGTTAGCTAAATTATTTCATTGGAATCTTTTCTTCAGTGGAAGCTTTGGTATAAACGAAGTTCAGAATCAGTACTTTTTTATCAACTAAAGGAATTTTTAATCACAAATATATCAAATACAAATAAAATACAAAATTCCATAGTATGTCTTATGCTATGTTTGTGGTAGTAGCTTGATTTTTTAAAACTGTTGATCAAACAATAAAATTTTTGTATAGGACCTTCTCTACAGACAGTAAAATCTGTGTTGTCTAGAATTTTTTACATATTTACATTGACTTGATTAATATATTTTACTTTTATTAATTCTGCAATGTACTGCAGGAAAAGAAAAGTGTATTAAAATACATGTGAGCTTTATTGGAACTGGATTAACTTCCTTAACTTTATGGCAGATATTTTTGCTTTAGTGAGATATAATAAGCAGAATGATAGTTACAGGTAGGTGCTGATTGTAACAAATAATTTCACTCTGAATTTCTGATGGTTCAGAGAAAATGGGAAAACATTTTGGCAATGGGAAAACTCTCTAGCATACAGACAGGTCCACCTGTCTGTATGCCAGAAAGCCAAATGAGCTTTAGAAACTGAAGAGCAATGTGGATCTGGATGCAGATGTCACTGAACAGGCTATATGTAGCATGTTTCTAACCATCAGAAAAATTAAATTCTGGAGCAGGCATAAGCTAAGAGGGAAACCCGAAACTAGTTTTTGGTGAAATACAACAAAATTATTAAAGATGTGCTTGGAACATTCAGACTTGGTGAGATCACTGACAGTAAGCAATGTGGATGATGAAAGTTAATTAATGCATGTTATGCTATGATAGCCACAGACTACAGATCCTTACAGATCTCAGTTCGGGTGTAGCTGAGCAAACTAGTTCATTTTTAGGGATTTTAATAGAGTACTTGTATAGTTGAACATCACGTACTTAAAACCTACCAGAATTTTGTGTATTACTGTTTCTCCAGCATACCATTAAATCTAACTCCAGAGAAGAACGGTGCTTCCATTTGTGTATGGGGGTTTCTTCCCCCACCTCTCATTTATAGCTAAGGTTTCTTTTGGAAAATGTCTGTAGTGCACTTAAGCAAAGGAATGGTTTTTGTGAGCTTCCTCTTGCAATTTTTTTTTTAATTGATTGTCCTCATAGCTTCTGATTCTCAGCATTCCCAGGTTTGTGAGAAGCACGAAACATATTCATGATTAAATGTGCAGTGAAAATGCAGTCACTTCTTTTTCTTCTTGCTTTGGGACAGAAACTTGGGTGTACATTCCTCATTACCCTTTAAGAAGTGATTGTTGTCCTGATTGTAAGCTAATAGTCAGTAGATGGGTTGGCCATGGTAAAATGCATTTTATATTGCTGTTTATGTGGAGAAAGAAATGAGTTGCAATAAACAAGATAAATTTGTCTGTCTTGCTTTAAGTAACTGGCTGCTTTTACAAGGTCAGTCCATCTTGTTTTAGTTGCTTCATTCTGCCAGTCTTAACACATCTTGCGGTAGCACGTGCCACACGATATTGTTTTCCTATATGAAAGCCTTAGAACATTGTATTTCAGCTTGGCCTAATTATGTTTCCTTCTGTCCTTTCATCGTAGGCCTGAACAGGGCTCGTTCTTTTTCTTATTTTTGTGTGTGTGTGAAGACAGTCTTCCAAGCAGCCAAAATTTCAATCAAAAGAGACAGGGGATGCTCTAGGCTTTTGAGGCAAATTTTCTTTGTTTCAAACACAATGCCACTATGAGGTGTGACACTGAATTTCTGCTTAGAATGCCTTTATATTTTATGTCACTCGAGAAGTCTATTTTTTGGATCAGTTTTTTGGCTTTCCCTGTCGTAATTCATTCTGATCTAGTCAAGGAACATTTCGCACCTTTTGTAGTTATAAATGACTACTTTTTCACCTGGATGTAATAAAATAGACGTAGGACATCTATGAAATTGTGTCTCAAATATGTGAAACAATTATTAGAATGATCAATATTCATAGAAATGTAATACTACATTTCAGATTGCGTGCCATTTCTAAGCTTTCAGGAGAAAAAGACCATATGAAAGCATTGCAATCCGTTAGACTCAATACCAGTCAATCACTGATGTTTATTTGAGAAAGCAAATTCTGACCCTTTTGTATAATAGCAGATATGGGTTGAATCTATAATTTTGCCACTTAACTTGCTGTGGCCTGTGTCACCTACTCATACCACTTGGAAGACCTTTGTCTGCAAACTGTCACTTGAAATAGCCAAGAATGATTACTTATCTTAACGAAGCTGTACCCTGCAGAACAAATATTGCATGGGTTCTGTAGCTACCATTCATTCTTGCTATGCTGGGTTCCTTCTGGCTCAAAAGAGCTCAACAGGTCCAGCTTTCACGGAAGTCATTCTGACTCTTCCTTCCTCAGCGAAAATGAATTTGATGTTCCCAAGAAACAGATTCAGATGTCATAAGCCATTGTTATTCTGAAAGAATCAAATATTGCTTGTGTGTGGTGAATGCATAGGTAAGGTGGAAATCTATGAGGAGAACATATTTTGTAGGTGAAGAACTGTTCTTCTATAGCCTTTTTTGAACAGGGCTCATTTTGCTAGTGTCACTAAAACTATTGCTCTATTAATAGAACTGCAAAGTTATGTTCTAATTCTGTGTCCCAGTGTTTGTTTGTGTAAAGGAAGCGTAATTTTGCTGTGTTGAGTAATTCCAAGTGAATGTTTTTTGTTAGACCTTTGTAAGTTCTTATATAAGACATACTCAGGTAAGTTTCCATCTTTTTTTCTTCTGTTCTGAATAGCGTCCATAAAAAAGGTAGTGTTTGAATGTGACTTTCAATGTAGATAAAGATTTGTGCTTTCCATAGGCTGAAAATATTTTCAGAAGAAAGTGTTCCTCTCTTTGGGCCTCCCCTTCCATCCCCACCTGTGTTTACAAATCACCAGGAATTCAGGAATTTTGTGTTGGTGAAACGTAAGCCAGTTTTCCTTTTGCTAGAAACATTCTTAAGAAGTGCGCTAACAAATTGAAATTCACGGTGCTTAAAATGCATACACGTTTTCTTGTGTATTCTGCTGATCTGTACACAATTTCTTTTTTCAAATCTGTAGCATAGGTGGGATGTCAGTTCCATCAAACTGTTACAGTCATTCATTATTTCGTAATAGAAGGTGTTAATTTAGTAACTCTGAAAACAGCAGCTTTTCTGAATGTATTCTTAAAGGTGCTGAAGGACATCTATGCACCATTTTTTAATTCTGTAGTGATTCGGTTCCAGTTTTCATTGACCTGTATTTGCACTTTTAAATCAGCAAGAAAGAAATCTTTGAGAATTAATCACGATGATTACAATTAGATAATTATCTGACAGGAGCTGAACAGATAGCTGATTTTGCCTATTTAACTTGTTTAGTACTTAAATTGAACAGCAGTTTGTCTTTAATTTTTATTAGTTAGGTATTTGTTATGATGCCTTGTGGAATTCTTCGCTTACTAATTTTTCTCTTTTAACTTAAGGGAGAGTTATTCACTTACAAAAAAAAAAGGCAAAAAGGAGTCAACTCTTAATTAACTCTAAATGAATAAGGGCAAAGCAGGTGTTTTGATGCAGAGGCAAATGAGAGTCAGTGGAGATTGTCAAAGTTCATTTATGTGATACATCTTTTTTCCATAATCTTTTAGTAATAAATGGTGAAAAAGCCACCTTGGAAACACCAACATTTTCTCTGAAACGTCAGCGCACTCTAGACATGCTGATCCGCTCTTTATACCAAGACATGATGCCTGACCTACACAAGGTAAATGTAAGTCAGAAGTTTCTGTATCCCTCATATGTGCTGTCGTGGTCTAACTAGTAGTTTGAATGTTCTGTTACTTTAAAAGCCTATAATCCTAATGAGCACTTAATTGCATATGACTAAGCTAAATAATGATTATCATGTAACTTACCTTACAGTTATATGAAAGTTGTCAGTCCTTTCTGGCCTCCTTCACTAGGTGTGAGGAGAAGTTTAACAACTTACTTTGTGAAAGCTTACCTGCAGCAAGAAGGGAATAGGGAATTTAGCTACTGCAAATACATTGCAGTCTTGTCAGGCATTAGTCTCATCACCATAAAAACTGCATTTATTCTGTTACGTGTAAATTTGGATGATTTTTACCCCTGGGTAGCTATGAGGTAACTGTATTTTAAATGAAGGCTTATTCTTAAGGTGATTCTTAACTAACTAGAAATAAGTTCAGTACTTCTAAAACTAACAAAGTGCTATTTTTCCCACCAGTGTTCATTTCTCTTATCTTTATAGATCTGCATTAAACTTTGTTTTTTCATATATTTATGTGGTATGATTGTACAGAACATGACAGTGGTAAAATATGATAAATTGTGAGGTAAATCACTCAAGGGCTGAAGAGTTGCAATTTCTCTTTCTTGAGAACCTGAGCAGTTAAAAAGAAACATTTTCTGTTTTAGAACATGCTCAATAGAAGGTCCTTCAGTGATGTGTTACCAGAGTCCCCAAAATCAACACGGAAAAAAGAGGAAGCGCGACAAGCAGAGTTTGTTCGGCTTGGTCAGGTAGGATCGGTTTAGAAGGTATGAAGCTGCATTTACAAAGACTGTGTCACTCCTTTTGTTAGACTTTGATTAGCTTACAGTTACGTTGGGATTTAATGCAGTTTTCTGTGATCAGAAATAGTTTGGTAGTATTGCATTATTTTAAGTTACGTTACAATAAAACATGAATGGAAGTATTTATCCATAACGCCTGAGGCACACAAGGAAAAAATATTTATATCGTACGTGAGTTAAATGAAAGTTGGAAAAATCATACCTTAAGATCAAACCTGAAAGGTCTTCCCCTGCTTCATGCAGCAGATGCTTTCCACCTCCAAGCAGAAGAGCGCTCTATCTTTTTCTGTGCTTGGGAAAAACGTAATCTTTCATGGATTTCCTCCATATGTTTTATTAAGATTGAATTTCTTAGAAATACACTGCTTTAGTCAGGAAGAAATGTTGACAATCTTTCTGTTAAATCAGAGTTTGCCACACATCTTTGAACTTACCAAATGCTGACTGCAATCTTCTGTGAGCTTATTAACTTTTTGATTCTGTGAGAAGTACAACTTCCTGATGATTTAGTCTGCTTTGATCTGACAGTTCACTGCAGCAAGAAAAAGCCAACAGTGCCTATGCTCATCAATTCACCTGTCCTTTCTCCCTTGTTTCTTCTTGGTCCTAGACTGGTCTCACAATTCTGCAGCTTACATTAAGAATACTTCTTTTCTGAGCTGATTTAACTCAGCAGGAGTTAACAGAGCAAAAACAAAGCCAAAACAAAACAAACAAAAAACCAAAACCCAACCAACCAAAAGAAAAACCAAACCAAACCCAACCAACAAACAAAATGAACCAACCAAAAAAAAACCCAAAACCCCCACACTACCAACATAACCCAATTCTCTTCTCTCCCTTTTTTTAAATCTTATTAAGTTAAAGAGTAGAAGAGTCTGAGAAGTTTCAGATCTGGTTAAAGGTAGAGAATGGAGCTAGGCAGTTTGAGAGCTGGTTCAAAAAAAATCTCGGGGCTATTAAACTTTCATTGGAAGAGCTGCAAAGTCTCCTCTGTGCTTTGCCTGTCCATTCCCCAGTCACCTTGAAATAACTAGTCACTTTAGGCAGGCATTGGGAAAAAATAAGCTGAATGTGTAATATTCAGACAGAAGTAACCAATGATTTATTCTTAAGTTTACTTTACAGAAGGTAAAGAAAAACAAGAAAAACATGGTTATTGAAAGTATGGAAACGTATAGGCTTAAGCCCCTTCCACCTCCTGGAAGTTGAACTCTGATAAGACACTCAGGTAACAAATCTAGTTGGGACCCATTTGTTAAACAAGACTTCCATTCTCAATACAGCCTTCATCAAAGCAAAACCTATTATGTGGGTTAAAAATTCCTAGATACCTGTTAGTGTTTTTCTTGGAGGCTCTTTCAACATTTAAATCTTTCCCTTCCCTAAAAGATCTTTTCTCTAAGTTACAAACAGGCTTGAACATATTTCAAGATACCTTCTAAGTAACTCTCAATCATTCTTGCCAAACTAGGAATGTATTTCCGCTTTAGTTGTAGCCAGGTGACTTTTTAGACAGTAGACAAAATTCACTGATGCCTGATTCAGCAGTATATTTAAATCACTTATTTATTGTCAAGGTGATCTCTTTTGGCTGGTGAGATGGAATTAAAATGTTCACACAATGAAATATTCTGTGCATCTATGTAAGCTTGCTCTGGTTCATGGCTCTGATAGCCATGCTTAATGCAAATGTGCAAATGATGCATGTGAAGTTTACTGCCACTTCACAGAGAGCCATGCTTAATGCTAGGCAAACCCTAGGGCGGTAAAATTGGTTTAGGTTAGTTCTCAACTTTGCGTTAAGGAATGCTGTGACAATTCCACGTGTCACACTCTTACAGGAACACTGCTGTGAAAATTAGCAATGAAGGTATATGGGCTACACCAAACAGACTTACTGTGTAAGTCAATGAAACTATGTATGTATGATATTTCTCTGGAGTTTTTGGCCCTTTCAAAACACCTTGCTTCTAGTTATTTCTGACTGAAGAATTTGTGATCCTGTGACCATCTGTCCTTGGGATGCCTGGCAATATATATAGATAGACATGTATCTCGTTTGACTTAGTGTTTTGTAAGTAAAAGGTCAGTTTGTGCCAAAAGGATCCTCTATACAGCTAGATTATAAACTTGTAGATGGTTAGCTTGTATAGTTTGAGGTGGAGGTTTTTCTGTGTTATTATGCTTGACTTTTCTAATTTTGAGTTGCCATTTAGAAAGCAAGCAAACAAAACCCCCAAAAAACAGCCAACATATGGTTTGGCTGAGAAGATACCTAGTAACCATCTAATGGTTTATGCAGACTTCGTTCAGGATACAGAATTGTGCTTCTTTTTTCGTTACTTAAAATGGCATACGAATTCCAAAGTGGAATTACTATCTAGTCCTAAATTATCGTTTTTATATCGTCATTAGCTTGGGTATTGCTGACAAAAACTCAGTTTAAATAGAACATCTGTTTGTATTAGGCATTGAAATTGAAAACCACTGTGAAAGGGGATACCACAGCTAACTTGGCAACCACAAACTTTTGTAAAAAGGAGGTGAGTGAAACTGTCCGAGAAGTTATGAAACATTAAACATTATCTAGTATGGTATCTATTTATTTTGTAATTAGATGCTGCAGCACAAAAGATGAAAGGTACAGTGTAAAAGTGAGTTTGTAGTCACTATCAGATTAATAAAGGATGAGCCTGGGGGCAGAAGCACTTCTCAAGTTAAAGCAAGTGTGGACATTTTTATGCCTGAGAAAATTCTATGAAAGTGGCATTTTCCATATGCAATCATCTTTTATTTTAACTTCAGCAAGTTTAAAACGAAATTCAGTTGTGTTTTCATTTCCTGTAATACTGGATTTTGTTTGAAGCCATTAGGGAGTGAAATATGCAAACTGCACTCTTCTGCGTGTGTTTTCTATAAAGAAGCTTCAGAAGTGCTTCTAGAATTTCAGAGATTCCAACTAGTATATAAATTGGGAGAGGAGGGGAGGTATATAAATTGGGAGTGGAGGCTCTGGGAGGTAAGTACAGAGAACACAGGATGGAAGAACAATTTGGCAGAAAGGTAGTTCTGTCTGTACCATGTGCTAGTCACTAAACATCACAAACTGAACCATCAAATGTAAACAAACTGCACATGCATGGTGGTACATATGTTTTAAGTATGTAGGTTTAGGTTTTTTTAAATTAAAAAAATTATTGAGTGAGGGTTGCAATGAGTTTCAGCTGCATGTGTTTGAATTCTAGTGTTTCAGGTATGCGTCTTACACTTACTACTATCCAGACGAGAATTGATACAAAAATTCCTCTGCAAGAAAATTCAATTTTGATATTTCAAATTCAAACAATATACTGTTTGGAAATGTATCCTGTCAAAAGCATTTAGATGTTATTGCCATTGTTCATCACATTCTGTGTCTGTATGATCTGTATTTTTTAGTGTACTTAATATGTATCCCTTATGTTACTTCATAGCCTTGGGAATCTCAGTCTTTCTGCAGTAATTTTCCTCATGAGGTTGTCTGTGCAGATTCTTGGGGCCAGTCCTTGCTGGTTTCTACAGATGCTGGCATCTTGTTAATAGATGGTTAGTAAATGATCTAGTGTTTTTGTGTCGATTTTTATGTATCTGACCATTTGCTTGAAAATGTATGTTCATAAGTTTGTTCAGGTTTTGGTAGGTCTTTAGGTGGGCAGATAGTTACCAATCCAAGTTAAGCTATTACATTTATGTAACCTAGTTGCAACAATTCTCTCTGCAACTAGAATCAAGTCATATGGGGGAGCCAGTGTTAATGAAGATTTCTGAATGTTTTCTTATTTCAGATTTTGTTTTCTTGACCATCTGAAAAGCCGTAGGAGGTTGCATCCGGGTCCAAGAAGTGTCTAAATGGCTTGTCTGGTTTTCTTAGCCCTTGATGATAGTGAGCGTGAAGCCAAGGGCTTATATGACAATGAAACAATGTGAACTTCTTCCCGTAGCAATGATGTTGCTACTTTGACCCCTTAGCATCCTCTGTGTGCTATGTAAGGCCAGCAGGACTGAGGGAATGAAGTTAGTTCTTGGTTGAAATTCTCGAACTTGCCGAAGGAGCGTTACTTTTAGGTTTCAGTTGCATAATGTGATTCATGACAAAATTCTTCCATGAGGAAGTATTGACTATGATGCTGTGGCATATGTAAGAACTTTGTGCAGGTCTTTTTTTTTTTTTTTTTTTTCCCCCTCTTCATTTTTGTAAGAAAAACCTCAAGACTTTATTACTAGAAATAAATTGTTCAGAACCGGTGAATAGCAAATTTTAGTAGGATTTTGAATACATATGTGTTTCTTTTTTTAGATGGTCAACCATCAGTGCAAGTATTTGATAAAACTCTCCAAATAAAGCAGATGAATGTGTTGGAAGCTCTGGATCTTTTGATTGCCCGAACAGACAAAGGTAGGAGAGGTCCTTGGATTCTTGCATGAATCTGGCTGTTGCTGGGTACGTATGTCTCACGAGGCAATTGTGTCTATCAGTGGTAAGTATATTAGATGCTTTTTTTAGAATAGGAGAGCGCATACAGCAACTGCTGTTACTTTCTAAAAGGCTGGGGGAGAGGGTAGAGGTGAAAATGCTCATTCATGTTTTGTTCTAGACAAGCCTAAAAGTGGTCACATTGTCTTTGGCCACTCTTGGAACTCAACATTCTTTGCATATATTTTCTTACTGAATTGTATTTTCATTCAGATGGACAAAAATGAGGGGGTAGTTAATTGCACTGTCACTATTTGACAAAGTATGTTTTATTGGTATCTATTCTGTTAACTATCACCACATCCTAGAGCTATAGAATATATTTTCTTGAAGCTTCTGGTATAAAGTAACTTTAACATTGTTTGAACTGTCGGTATTTCATTGTCAGTTTCATTTGGAAGGATTAAATGTGCATAAAATGTGCACTTTTTTAGTCAGGTACGTTTTACCCAGTAGTCTGTGATTGAGTTTCACAAGGGGAACATACACAAAGCAAGATCAGGATCTTTATGTGTAACTCAGGAAAGAATTATAAATATGGTTGTGTTATTATTTTTTACAACATTATGTCTATGTCCTCAGTATTTGCTGAAGTACTGTTTACCCAGGCTTTGGGTAAAACACGATTCCTTTTGTATCACTGGGAGTTGCCCAATTTGGTTGCATCTAATGAAATTCACCCTGGGATCTTACAGAACTAGCTCAAACTGCCAATTGCAGCTCTCTCAAGACACCTGGAGGATGGGTGACATTTCTGAAGATCTCTAAAGTGTGGTTATATCAAAACTTAGTTAGTGAAGGTTCTAGAGAAAATGGCATTTCATAGCCAAAACACTGTACTGCTTGGTTAAACCTGAGGAGGGAGATGCAAGCAGACATTTTGAGGTAACAGAACAAGGTATTACTGACATTCATGTTCATGACAATTCAAACATAGTCTGATAAAGTCTTACTCATGTGAAAAATTGCAGAGATTTTTAACTCTAGATATGGATACTTTCTGAAGCATTTAAGTGAAAGTTCTTTCATACTTGCTAGAATTCTGGCCCCCTGTTTTGTATTTTCTTGACATTGAAATTAGGATTGGAGATGGAAGAAGAATAATCCTTGTCTTTAATTTTCAGACTACACTTCAACAGCAAAAACAAGTTAGATGAGCAAAAGTATGCTCATACTGGACTCCTAAACCAGATTAAAAGACTTTGTGGGGTTTTAGGGAAAAGAGTTTATATGCTACAAGGCTCTTTTTAAATTTAACTATCAGCAAGCGTTTATTCAGGTCAGCATTCCAAAAGAAGGTGTCAGAGAAGGCACCAATACAACACAGCTATCAATGACAGGAGCACAAATTGCTTTGGTAGCATTGGCCTCAGTTCTAATGAAGACAGTGAAATCTAATTCTATGGTGGGGTTTGGGACTTCTGCTGGTTTAAATATATCCTGGTAATGAGAGGCAAGGCAAAGAAGTTGATCTGTTTTGTCCTCCAATCATGTATTTTTTTGTTCCAACTTCATTTTATGAAATCCCTTTATTCGAGGGTGGGGGTGGGATGAGGAAGAACTGGTTTGCTTGGAAGAATCAAGTCTGTAGGAGGTTAAGAAAACCAGAAAAAGTTCATATGATAGGCTTTTATAGGCAGTCAGAGCCATTTCAAACACCAAAGAAAGGTGAAGACTTATGTCTCTGGAAGGCAAGCATATTGTTGACCAGAGGGGGTGCACATCTCATGGTTTATGGGATTTAAACCCCAATTCCTTTTTAAAAGCCTGTCAGACCAATTTCAGTGAAGGCAATGGTCATTGTTCTGCCCTCATGGTGAAATGCCTGCCCAGGAAAGGAGTTACCATATGTGTTATTCTTTGCTGCCCACACATCACATCTTCACAGATGTAAATGTGTTATATATGATGGAAGCATAAAAGGTCTTTCTTCTGGCATAACCTCTAAAATTAACAGCATTTAATTGAGGCAGTAATACTTTCTCCCCCCTCTGTCTGCCTGTTTACAACCACTTCTTGATTTGAAGAATACATACATTCAAATCAGCCAGAAAAAAATTCTTGAGTTTTGCTATGGGTACACAGTTGTAGTATTTCACAATTATTTGCATCACCAAGAATATTTGTAAAATAGCTAACTGAAATAGTAGCTCAGGTACAAAGACTGAATATTACAGTTATCACTGGAGGAGCAACTTCTTAATTGGAGGCAGTATTTAGGACAAAATGGTAATAAATTTAGAATAAACTTCTTTAATGGCCTTGAGGGGAGGCTTTATGACGAGCAGCTGAGGACACTTTGTTCAGTTTGGAGAAGAGGTGACTAAGGAGAAGACCTCATTGTAGTCTACAACTTCCTTCTGAGGGAAGACAGTCTCTTCTCTGTGGCGGCCAGTGACAAGATCTGAGGGAATGGCCTGAACTTGTGTCAGGGGAGGTTTAGGTTAGATACGAGAAAAAGGTTCTTCAACCAGAGGATGGTTGGGCATTGAAATGGGCTCGCCAGAGAAGTGGTCTCACAACACCAAGCCTGCCAGAGTTCAAGAAGCATTTAGACAATGCTCACAGGCATGTGGTGTGACTCTTGGGGATGGCGTTGTGCAGGACTGGGAGTTGGACTTGTTAATCCCCATTCCAGCTCGGTTTATTCTGTAATTCCGTGAACTTGCCGTGCTTGCATTTTAAGAAACTTTGTTTCTTAGAAACTACTCTCAAGTTGTTTATTTCCCAACTTCAAGTAGTAGTGCATCATTTAATTGTTTGTTTTTAATTTAGGGATTTTAGATTCCACTTATATCTATCTTTGTGGAAAACAGATTATTTATGGAAGTAGATACCGTATACTTTTGGCAGCTGGACTAATCCTTTAACCTATTTTGCTGATCTTTGAAGAACTGATAATCAGAACCAATCTGTATCATGAAGGGTTCAAACTCTGTTAAAGATCCAGTTATCATTTATTTAGCTTGGTGGTTCCAGCTCTTAAAGTCTTTTACTCTTGCCCTGTAGTTTATATCGATTACATTTTTGTGATTTTGCAAGATTTTATATATTCGCAAAATATTGTGCATTTCACTGTTTGGAAGCTCTCAGATCATTCTTTGGTGCAGCACCACCGAATGGGAAACTCAGCTACTGTACTGAAAGCGTTTGTTACTGGAATTGTAAATCCTAGAGAGTTCAGAAGTCTTTTGACCGCGGAGAGGTATTCTGCTTTGTTTATCTTTGCTCTGTTTGTTAGGCGCTACTTCTCATCAACAGTATTAATTTCAAACTACCACTTTCTTTTTTTAACTTGTTTTTTTCCTGGTTCTCTTCCTACGCAAGGGAAAGACTCTCGTCTCCTTGTCTTCAGACTCAGTGCTGTCCAAAAAGATATAGAGACAAAAAAAAAGATAAGAAGCAAATACGACTGCAGAGAAAATAAACTGGAGAGAACAAAAGGTGATGTTGTTATCCTGTGTTAAAAACATCTGCTGTGGTAGTTGCCAGGGGCTTATTAGCTCTCTTTAGGCAGGTGTCAGTGTTCATCTTTAGTTTTTTCTCTGGACAGTCAATTCAAACTTCGTTAAGCTTGTATTTGAAAACTAGTCTAGTACAGTCCAACATGACATTTTTGAATGTTGTAAAAATGCGGTATTACTTGGCAATTGTTGATGATGAAAAGCTTTAGAAAAATTAGGATTTCAGAGTTGGGAGGTATCAGAAGAATTTTGTGGGGATGGTAGACTGAAATAAAGCACACATTAAGTTGGAGGAACAGTAGCAAATCTTCATTATGTAGTAGTGCTTAGATTAGTTCGGGTGTTACCAATTATCTTTTTAGACATAAATGTTCCCTGATCTTCAAAAGCAAGCTGCTTTGGAAAGCTGGAACTTGCAGAATAGTGACAATTCATGTACTTAGGATTAAGGGTAAAAGTAGATTTCAAAAGAGTCATAGGCTTTTGTCTTTTTCTGGAAGTTGATGTTATCCTATTGAGGAGTTTCTAATTCTGTGTTGCCAAGTCATCCATCAGAGCCCTGGTGGAATAATCATCATACAAATACAGAACAGAAGATCAGACCCTACCCCAGCCACTTAGAGTCTAGAACATTATTTCCTCAGGCTGCCATTTGTATGCCATTAATACTCACCATGGAAGTGAACTGAGGATTGTTGTGGCCATTCGGAACAAACTACTTCTCGTCACAAAGAAATATAATCCGCACAACACTTTAACCAGCACGTCTCTGCTATCATCTGAATCTCCAGTAGAGGAGTTCCAGTACATCCGGGTATGTGTAATCTAGTTCCTAATTATCTTAACACACTGGGCAGCACTCAGTTGGTGTGGGGGGTGTGTGGAAGACGGAGTATGCATTATCATCTTCCTGAACCTACAAGCAAATGAAAGTGAGAAGCCGTGTGGTGGAGTACAATCATATATATGCTAAAGAAATCTTTCCGATTTTTTTAGAAATGTTTCTGTTTGTTCTTTGTTTTGTTTCTGTGCTTAGAGAACATCCCTCGAAAATCATGGAGTATCTGCAGCACCCACAGTAGGAGCTTGAAAAAAGAGAGTAATACTATTATTTATGTTATAGGAAATATGCCTTTCTGACCCTCCAGTGGTTATGACGCTGGTGGATGGACCTACTGGAGACAGTGACAATATGATCTGTGTAGCATATCGGCATCAGTTTGATTTAGTCAATGAGAGTACAGGGGAGTCCTATAGATTGCATCATGTTGAAACAAACAGAGTAAGTTTTTTTTCATAATTGAAACTTCTTTTGCTGACCCTCACTGAACATAATTTTTTGCAGACTCGGTGCATGCTGTGCTGACCTCCTAGGAGTATAAGTTGTGGAGATCCTCATGTGTATTACTTTTTACTTCTATAACCATTCCTTTAGGGCACGCAGAGATATTTGTTCCTTTTGGGATACATGATAATAAGTCCCAAGAGAGGTAGTTATGATACATTAGGAAAAAGCCTTCATTTCAGGCTCTGGAATATTTCTGTTATCAAAAATTCATTTTTCTTCTTTCTTAGCCAGTAGTTTGCTTTTTGCTTTATTTTTGTGGTATCAGTGTTGTATTGTTTAAGAAATTGCATCAAAGTAACTTCAGTGTCTGGCCACCAGTATCTCATTCAGATTTGCCTATTTGCCTGTACTATGGCTAAAATAGTTACATGTAGCTTATCATTCTATTTAAGAAACTGCTGTCCAGTCAACTAATAACTGAATCTTTCTATTTAGGACATAGAGTTAGGATTTAGGTAAATGTCTTGAAAAAAGCTCCAGTATTTCCTATTCCAGGAAGGATAATGATCTCCAGCACCTCAGAACATCAGAAAGTTTAGTTTCTAAATAGGGATGTGGACATCTAGTTTTAGTTAAAAAAAAAAAGCTTATGCACAGTTCATCTTTTGTTGTTGTTGTTGTTAATGAGATAAGGGACTACTTTTTTATTTGGTGGTTCTTGATAAGTTGTTTTCTTTTTAAATCATCTGTATTTTTATTCGGGTCTGGTGATGATGAGGTGTTCCTGGCATGGTTGATCAAGTGTAAACTTCTCCACAGCACTGGGAATCAATCTTAATCTGGATGAGGAGGAGCTGCAAGTAAAGAATGGGGATAGAGAAGCACATCACCATCGCCATCCAACACCCCCATTTCTTTTCCGCACTGGAATTCTTATTTCCTTTAGGAACACAAACAAAGCAGACAATTAATATGAGCTGAGCTAGTGATTTTTTTGTGGTGTTGAAATGTGTTATCCACTTATTTTTCTGGACAGCAGAGCAGCAATGGCTTTCAGTCACTACAAAAGATGGGTCCAAATGCATTTGGTACGGATGTGTAAACTTCCAGGTTCGCTTAACAGTTCTTGACCTGCGCAGTAATCTTAAATCAAGGAAAGCCAAAGAACTGCTGTTCATGGAATCAGTCTCTAAGGCCTTTCCCTGTCCCAGTAGTATATGTGGTTTGGGAAGCATTTGTCTAATGTAACCTTATGTATTTCACTGATAAGGTCTCATTTCCTGAACAGATTTGTGGCTCGTTTGGGTTTTTTTTTTTTTAATCTAAATGTAAAAGAAATACCAAAGTTGAATTAAGAGTATTTAGGTAGCCTGATCTATGTAAAAAATAGTGTGGTTTTATCAGCATTGCTTCTCAGTTTGTAAATTCAGACTGTTCAGTAATCCTTAAGTACATCGCTGTTGACTTCCGTAAATGTTAGTGGTTTTGAACCAGTAATTGGTGTATCTGATCTTTTTGCTAGTCATGATGTACTTTTGAAGATTACTTTTTGAAAATAATTATCTTTAACATACCATGTTGATTCATAGGTTTCTGAAATGATCCTATTTCCCAAAATTTGTATTGCTAAATGAGTTATGTAAGTTTTATTGCTTTACACTGTGGTATGGTATTGAATGTTCACTACTGTGCAGAACCAAATATGAAAGAAACTGATTTTCATCCTGAAAACATCCTGAAAATTACATCACAAAAAAGGCTATTTTTATAAAATTATTATTTATTTCTCTCTTTTTTTTCTTTCTTTCTTCTTTGCCTCTGGTTGTGCACTTCCCCAGCTGATTGTATTGCTTGTTAGTCACAACCCAGTTGTAATAACCACAGTATCCTCTGCCTGTTTGTTAATCTTTTCCATTATAATTGCAGGTTAATTTTGTTGCAGCTATTGATGTATATGAAGATGGTGAAGCTGGTCTGCTGTTGTGTTATAACTGTAAGTGTTTAGGAAGGGCCAAAAATAGTAATAGCTCAATCTGCATACGTAGATCTTCTTTCATTGAAGTCTAGGTCTGTATTTGAAAATAAATTGTAGTGTGATGGATGCTTCTTTTTTCTGTTTTGTTACAGATGTTTGTCAATACAGAAAGGTACATCCTTTCAGTGGAGGTTCTCCACTGGTCCAGCCATCACCTTATGACTTCCACTTCAGCTGGAATCAAGTTCCTTATGCTGTTGGTAAGAAAATACCTCTTTTTACTAGATTTTTACTAGGTTTTTTTCAGTACTATTTTGGCCTGCACTTGGCTCTTAAAGGAATTACAGTGTTCTAGGAATAAGCACGTTACATTCATGATGCAACTTGAGCTCAGTTTCTGCATATGATAATTTTGGAAAGGGGAGCCTTGGTAGCAAGTTCATCCTTTGCTGAACTTTTTTTCACTTTCTCTTTTTTGTGTTTTTCATTTTCCATTCACTCTATATTCTGCCAGGCATGGGAGAGTGAAATTGTATTCAGGCTTGGTGTAGCTCAGTGTCCATCAGTATGTGAGATAACTCTTTTCATAGGAAAGGAACATGCCAGAAGAGGTCAAGAACAGTTTTCATGGAGCATCCAAGAAACCTTTACACTAACCATTTTTCCTTGCCAAATAACTTTTATTCCATTACAGTCTGTGCTTTCCCTTATGTTCTCGCCTTCACTACTGATTCCATTGAGATCCGATTAGTGGTGAATGGGAACTTAGTCCACACAGCAGTTGTGCCTGAGCTTCAACTCGTAGCATCAAGGGTAAGACACAGAAAAATCATGTTTTATTATTTCTGTGATATGCTGGGATCTAATTAACATAAAAAGTTGCTGCCACTGAAAACCAACCAAACAAAAACTGAAATATGTGCTATTTGATCTGCTATAATTGTTCATCTGTGTGCTCTTAGTTTATATCAAGGACAAAGAGAATCAGAAGATGGTTAAGAAAGTCTTACTATACTAATGATGAGTTATTTATCATTTCAGTCAGATATTTATTTTAAAGCTACTGCTGCAGTAAGTGGATCATCTGACAGCAGCTCTAAGGAAAGGAGTTCAAAGAGTTCTCCTCAAACACCAACAGCTTACGAAAAGCCAGAATTTCCTCTTCCTTCTTTAGAAGGTAATGTGGCAGCTCGAATCATGATTTCTACTCATTCCAACAGCTATCGCATCTAGGTGTGGCTGATCTTCAGTAAAGATGGTAAAAAAATGTGAGTTCCTAGCTGAAAGACTGGAAGATAAGAGATTTTCTATTTTTCCACATGTATAAAGCACTTGACTGAGCTTTTGCACTGTAGTATCTTTTCTGAATACATGGTAGCACTGTTCTGAAGAAATAATTTCTGTAGAAAGGCAGGAATTAAGCTTCAGTAGCTTGAGGAATCTTTGGCCACCAATATGACCACAAGTAATAACACAAAAAGGGGCATAAAATTGTGAGAAAGCTTGACATTTCGCATACAGTATTCCTTTCCTTTAAGAAAAGGTGAACAACCACTGAATGGCTGAAGCTGTTTTGCAAAACAAAAGTAAGAAGTCTTGAAAAACTTTGCACAGACAATTTAGCGTAACATGATGTGTGAACAGTCAATCTGTAGTGTAACAATAAAGGAGAAACAAGGGAACATCAACTAGATAATGTAAGAGATATGTACACCTTTCTTCCTTAAATCTGCTGCTGCACTGTTAGCAGAAAGGGAAAAGAGAAAGTAATCACAATTTAAATTTTTTGAAGGCAGTACTATTTGATGGTAAATTTAAGATTTTGGTTTGTTTTTCTTCTAGGAATAGGAGAATGTGGTATTTTGTGTTACCTAAGAGGAGGAGTCATAATTTAAACCACTTGGGATCCAGGCTCCAATATATTTGCAGTATATTGAAACACATGGGAAATACTGCACAGAGTGCAATGTAATAGTCAGAGTACCAGCCTCAAGTCGTATAAATTTACTTCCTGCTTCCCCTTCTGATTCATCATGTTGCCAAGAGTCAATCTTCTTTTTCTCTCTGAGTCAAATTGCTCATATTTCTTCCTTTTCCTAGCTTATTTATATTGAAAGATCTCTAGAGCAAGAAAGACATTTGTCATTTCAGTTAAAAAGTGCCCAGCTCAACAAATGTGACTTGTCTTTATAACTTTTCATTTGGAATTATTAAGATACTACTGTGAAAGTGTAATGTTCTTTTTTCTTTCTGTGTTTCAGGTGAAGTTCCATGCAAAAACCTGTACAAAATACCTCTCAGCAATCTGGTTGGGCGAAGCATCGAACGACCTCTGAAGTCACCTTTGGCTCCCAAGGTCATCACTACTACAACATCAAGTGGCATTGCCTCTCTTCCAGTTACGCACTCACTATCCTTATCTCGTATGGAAATTAAAGAAATTGCAAACAGAACACGTAAAGAATTGCTGGGTAAACTCTCCTCATTCTTCAGTGTTACATATCAATTACCAAATAGATACTTTCTAATCTTTGCACCATCAAGGTAGGTTTGTAACATGCAGCTAGTATTCATGAATTATTAAAATAGAAAAAGGAAACGGTGAGGAAACATTATTTGCAAATAGCATAGCCAGTCTGATCATGTATAAAATGACCATATTCTAAACCAGGTAGAAATAGTTAATCATGGAAACCAGCAACAGCTATCTTAACATTTTCATGGATGCTTTATTTTCTGCTGAGAATATTAAGTCTTTTATTCCTTTATTGAGGCCTCTTGGATGAGCCTATACCCAAGACAGAAAGTGCACAGAAGCTAAAAAAGGTTTCTCGAAGACAGTCAGACCCCAAGCAGGGAGCAGTAAGATCAACTAGTAGTGACAGGTAAATATACTGACTTAAGAAAAGAGCCTAAGTTAGACTGTAAATATTTTCAGAATTGATTGCTCATGCTTATTTCAGTTGGCATGGGGCTGACTAAGACCTTTGTATATCCACGCGCATTTCATGCTGATGTGTTTGTTAGAGTATCTGAATACTGTAAGTACTGAAACAATTACACTTGTTGCTAAAGACATGTTAATGAGCAAGGCAAGACTGAATGGCATTTTGTGGGGACCTGCTGCAATTGAGCCTCTTACTAAGATTTGGACTACTGCATCTGCACTGTGCAGACTCTCTTGCTGTTTTCTTTGTATGCTCTTGTGTTGCTATTTTCAGAATAAATTTTGTGAAAAAATACCATAGCATTTGTCTGTTTGGCACTGACCCCAGCGCAATTCTTGTTTTCACTCTTTCCATAACCTGTGTTTGTTTAGAGTACAGACAGAATACAGACAAGATACAGGAGACTGAGAGTAACAAAACAAACAAAAAAATCTCTTGCAGTATAAAACTATGTTTGATTTATTTCCCTGTTTGGAAATTATTTGGGTGAGGGGTTTCATTAATACTACCTTTTGGTTATTTTTGGTAGAGTGAAACAGGAGGAAACTCAGTTGTAATGGTCTGTGTCTGTCTTTAGGATAACTTGATTGAATCTAGAAGTAGCCATTGTTCCTTCCTGCCCTGACCTGTGTATATTTTGAGTAACTTTTGTCTTCCTCTTTACAGGATAATCTCAAGCTCTTTTGAAGGCTATTCTGAAAGACATCATCTTTCCACTAGCTCAGATCCTGATACTTTAGCAAACAGGGAGGAGAGCTCACCATCTAGCTATCCATTTCAGCTGATTTCTTTATATGATGAAGACATCATTGACTTGAAATGAAGACACTTAAAACCTTTCTTCTTTACTTCACATTTTCTTACAACTCTGTAAGCTCTGTGGCAATGTCACAAACACTGCTTCTGGTGGTAAAATGTGGCTGGAAGTACTGGTGATAAATCTTCATAGAACCCATGTTCTGGTTTGCACAGCCTGATTTGGTGATGCTTGTATCTTTGACATAGGTATGTTTCCTCAGTTAATGAAGCATTACTTTTTGTGGCATTCTAACAGTAGGTAATCAATGAGAGATTTAGGCTGAAACTGAAGTAAACAAAAAGTATTACTTGTTCTAAACTTCTTGTAATTTGAGGTACCTAAATGACATGCAGCAAAGTTAATTGCCGTTATTGCTATCATGAGTTGTTTTACAACAGTGTATGTCATGTGGGAAGAGAAATTTTATAACATAGATCACTGCTTTTGGTTTTTCAGTCTTTAAAAATCAAAACAGCAACAAAGAGGCTTGCAGGCGAGGTAATTTCAAACAGTGCAGTCAATCCTTGAAATGATGCATCTGTGGTATGTTCACTGAGGAATCAGGTGCTTCCTTTGTTTAGAGGAACTTAAAAATCCTTTTGGCATAAAGAATCCTTGAGCAGAGAAACTTCCTATAGGAAACACAAACTTTCAGAATATTTCTTTAAAATCGGAATAAAACTAAAAAACCCACAAACAAACAAAAAATCCCCAAACGAAAACCCCAATCCATCTACTGGAGAACTCTTGTAGTGCATCTGCAGATTTTTCTTTACAGCCAGAAAAGCCGATTGTTTTTGACTACAGAAAGATTCTTATGCAGGCGTCAGCTTTAGCTGTTGCCTGTGCTTGCACCAACGGTAGAAATCATTAATTCAGACAGTTGTTTTTTTCTAACTGGATTCAGACTGAAATTTCACTGCTAATAAGCTAGTTTTCTATGATGAACTAGTCGTCTTGTCTCTTGCTATGTAAAAGGAGAGTGGTTTATATTTAAAGTTCGTTTTTGTTGGTTTGTTTGTTTTTTTTTTTAAACCCTTACCTCTAGAACGTCTTTGCAAGAGTTTGATTTGGTTTTGGTTTGTTTTTCATGAAAGTGTGATGCTTCCAGCCTTTCTATATATGATGTTTTTAGCTTTATTAGCAAGTGTTCCTTGTTCTATATGTAAAAATATTTAGTATCCTTGATTTTATTTCATAATACCACTCATAGATGTGTGGGGTGAACCTTAATAAGCATCTAAAAGGAAGTTCCAGATTAAAGTCTTTGCAAGAGCTTGTAATAATTTTTTGAGAATGTTGTTTCCGGAGACTGTGTTATCTTACCCTATCCTTATTTATTTGGACAGCTAAGGTTTAAAAAAAATCAATCAGAAAGTACCACATGGTGTTTATTTTTCTGGAAGTTGTAAACACTTCTGTACTGAATCTACTTTTGGGGTGACTGCTGGCATTTACATATTTTTAGAAAACAAAAGGACCAGTTTTTTCCATGAACAGCTTTCTCAATGTAGTATTTGATTTCTGGTTTGTGGCTATTTCTGAAGACTGTACCAGTGTGTTGCAAAACTGGGGCTTTAGTTAAAATAAAATTTTAACAGAAAACTTTGCTTTACCCTATTAGGATATCGGATTTTAAATACATTACAGATGTTCACCTGTGCTATTATAGCTTGATTTAAAATGATTAATCGTTGTTTGATAGCAGTTGAAGCAATATGTGGAGATTTTAAAACTTGTTTTAAAGTTTGAAGAGCCTGAGCAAACATACTTAGGTATCCTGAAAGACTAGCCTTAGAGATGGAGCACTAGGGAGAACAAGAAGAATGAGAAGAGCTTGACAGAAAGCTTGACTGCTGGCTATGATTGTAGTCAGAATGCATATAGATATGGCATTTGCATCAGATCCTAAACATGATTATAGAAGAAAGGGCTATAAAGCATGAGTTATCTTCTTGAACCAGAAGCACAGCAGTGGCTGTAAAGTATTACCGTAAATTAAGAGAGTGTTGGGGAGTGTGAGAGTGTGTGTGAGAGAGAGACAGAGAGAACCTTTGAAGGTCTGCAATTACAGCATTGATGACATCTAGCAAATGAACTATAAGGAGTACAGATGTGTGATTACTGAAGCTAGAAAAAACCAGATCAGACTAGCTTCATGGTATATACCTGGAACAGGATGTTGGTATCATTTGAAGAGGGAAGCCCAGCAACCGCATCCCCGCCCACCTCCTACCTGCTTTTATGCTATAGCTTGATTTAATGGGTCAGGTACAAGCTGTTAAGCAGGTCACACTAGGAACTACCAGATCTTAACAGACTGTTACTCATATATGACAGGAAGGAGAAAAAATTAGATTTTCATTCTTAATGCATCCAGTAAGTGCCTTAACAAGGCTTTGACTCTTGAGTTTTTGCATCTGTACTTAATCAGTGTCTTAGAGGGATAATACCTGATGTGGCAAAAGTAGAGAGGGATGACACAGTATTTAATTTGGTTTATATGACACCTACAGATGGTAGCTGAGGATTTAGAGTAATATATATGTCGTTTACTACCTACTTACTGTATGAGAGCAGCCCAGAATATAGGTAGAAGGCAGAGAACATGGAAATAATATGCCAATTTTATTTGACACAAGCCACAAGAACCAAATTCTGTGAAGATCTTTATCACATTTATTGTCCAAAAGACCAAATACCAACACAATCATGTGAAATTGCCAGTGTAACAGGATAAGTCTCTATTGTACAAGAATGTGGTTTCTTTGAGTTTTAGTAGTCTGATCAGACCGCCGTGATCTCTGTGTCTCTTAGTGTGAGGAATTGGTATGCTCTGAACTAGCTTTTAGCCGTTGTTTCGTTCAAAAGATCCTTACCATTCAGACTGCTAATTAAAATCTAGAGGCAGTTGGTGGTATTGATACATAAGCTCTTGTGCATCATTTATAAAGGGCAAGGTTCTTACACATCTGTGGAACCTCTCCTACTTAAGACTGTTGTAAGATGACAAGGCTTATTGGAAGGCTGCTGGGATGGATGGCTATATTGTTATTTGCTCCAGCATTAGAGCCATGTTGTTTGCCTTCTGCTTTTTCCAGCATCTGCATGCATATACTCTCTACAACTTAAAAAGTAGTCTTAGACTCAAATTGTAGCCATGTCCACCACAGGAACAACCCTTTCTCCTTTCACACTGTGTGTTAAAGCTGCCTGTAGGCTGCATTCTTGATGTTGGCTGGCCATCTCACTGTTGGGAGAAAAGATAATCTTTGGAATCTACAACTATGTGAGATGGGTGTTGTTCTAATAGGAAAACTGAAAAATGTTGCTACAGATGGATGGAATTGTTTCCATGAAGGAAGAATTGTTACCAGGTTGAATGCTTGCTATCAAAGCTAAGTTTAACTGAAGGCCCATTCTGGACTTTCAGCTAAGTTTCTGCAAGAAATACTTTCTATCCCAATGTGCTGGCAGTGGCAGGGCTCTAAACTTGTGGCTAATGGTATTGGTCACACTTCAGCACTGTGCCTTAGTCTGACTAAATTATAGGAACGCCATTTACTTTGGTGCAAGCATTAGACTGTACGGGCAGTTAATTTAGAATGTACTTGTGCCTTCTCACCAGCATGGGTAATGATGCATGGAATCACAAAATAGTTGAGGGTAGAAAGGACCACTGCATTATCAACTGGTTCAATACACACACCCATGCACCACCATTCAATAATCTGTTCAAAATGGGTATGCACCCTTTGGAGCTACACGTCATCTTTGTCCTGCATTTGAATTACAGCATGCATGCAAACCATCACCACAACTTTGAAGTGTGACTAGAACTCAAGAACCCCTAGACACATGGCCTAAGTTAATTCTTACACACACACACTCACACACACAATATGCCCCCCTTGAGGCTGAGGCTTTGATGAGCCCTTCCCAAGGTCCCTAAAGCCCAGTTTGGGCTTTAGAAATTGTTGCAGTCTAAGAGTCATTTTGGTCCAGTTCTTTATTCTAGTGGGAATGCAGTACATTTAAATATTTTATGTAAGTGTTTGAAAGTAACAAAACACTTCCTTCTAATGGGAAACAAAGACCCACATGGAATTTGAAAGGGCTATGGCTATTCATGGTAGCAAGAGAACTGCTCTCTAGGTTCAATTCATGCATGCATGCATTCAGTTTCCTGGTTTGCAAAGAAGTAAGTCCTGTTCTAGTTATAGTCCTCTCCTGTTTTGGGGGTGTGGCAGGCATTCTTGGTTGGTTTGGTTTCTTGAGGTTGGGGGGTGGTGTGTGGCTTTTTTGTTTGTTTGTTGGCTGGGATTTTCTTTTTCAGGTTTTGGGGTTGGCTTTTTCTTTTGGTTGGTTGGTTGGTTGTGGATTTTGTTGTTGGTTTGCTGTTGTTGTTTTATAGTGCATAACATACATGCAAGTATGGACCCAGAATGACTAGCAAGTTTGCTGTCTGCCTTCATGTTATTATTTCTATAAATGTGCAAGTATTTGTAATTGATAGATTCAAATTGAATGGTTTTAGTACTGTGACAGTCACCTGAATAAATATTTAAACAGTCCTTAATAGGGCAGGGAATGGGTAACATTATTGCCTAACTAGTTACATATGGTTAAAGTTGCTCCTCCTGGAATGTATTTTCAGCTGTTCTATGTATATTTGACCAGTGACGGCTGGTTTGAACATATTTTCCTAAAGGTGTGGGTCTGTAGCTTGTGCTTGCAGATGCAGTGGCTTTTCTAGAGCTGTTGACTTAGTCTGCATTTGAAATATATAACCTTTTGCATTTGGATTTGGTTTTCAATATATATACATATATATATATATATAGGTATATATATTTTTAATTTCCACCATAAATTTTCAGGGTTTAAAAATCCTGATATTATATATAGGAATTTAAAGTAAAGGGATCATAAAAGGTGTGGGAGGGAAATATCCCACCTGCAATTAACAAGGTATTTCAGAATAATTTCTGTTGCCTTCTGTGTATGAAAATGAGTATCACATTATTTTCATTGTTAACTATTTGATGTCATGGTTCATATGCACAGTTTGCTTGCTAATTCTGTTAAAGCACTTTTCTCAGGCTTAATCTGATTTTGTGAAGGACTAAATTATAGCCTAGGAGCCTAACATTAACAGTATGGGAAGGCTCAAGAGATTATGCAGCAAACATCTGTATTTGCATGCAGGTTAAGAAAGTATTTGTACTCATACTAATTGAGCACAGCAACTTCACCAGCCTATATACTGCTTAGCTGCTTCACTTTGTGGCTGACCTGTAACTGACTTGCACCCATTTGCTACTGGAAACTGTGGTATTAGCACGTGACTTGAAGAGAAAATTGAGATTATTTTCTGTATATTTATTTATAGCTCTATTAGGGATTTATCTGGTTGAATGGAAAATGTTGTGTAAAGGTTTATGCAGAGTGTTAATCCATCTGGAAGGTCAGTTTAATTGTCTTTGAATGGTAGCAGACTGCTTTGTAATTCAATAATTGCATATTGTTAAGAGTGTTGCTACATTTGTGATCAAAGCCTCTTTACCACTGGTCTTAAATGCTGATGTATTACCATTGTTTTTAACATCATATGATAGCATGTATTGTTTGTGTTTTAGATGTGACATCCAAATAGTAACAGTCCTGTCACAGCTGAAACTGTTTTAAGTGCTATTTATCACCTTTGTGAAGAAGAGACATGATTTATTCCTTCATATGTAATAAACTATAAATTTGACCCCCATTCTTTCTTTCACACACGCAGGACTAATGATTTCAAATTTGTAAAGTAAAGAGACAAGAAATCAAAAAGACAGGATGTAGCACAGAGCTCTGCACTACTTCTTTCATTTCAGGTTTCTGAAGTGCTGTATCATTCTTGTGAGATTGTTGTTTGTGTCTTCAGATTTACCCATCTTTGACAAAAGCTATAATTTAGCATTGGTTTATGTTTCCAGGCATCTTTTAGGCTTTCAGAGACCTGCGTCAGTTGGAGATCCTTACTCTGTAAACTAACACTACAAAAGAGTTTTTCTCCCTTTCTGGCTAAGTGTATATTACTGTCTCCAAGACCTTGTAATTCCTTTTGAAAAAGCAATCATCTTTCCTGAAGTCTCAAAGACACTCTTATAAAAGCTACAACCCGTCTTGTGATTTAAACGCATTCCTAGCCCACTTGACTACAATAGGAAAATACCTTAAATCCATGAAAGCCAAGTATTCATCTCCATTTGGGATTAAGACTTAATTCTGTGGTCAGGCATCCCAGAAATAGCAGCAACACAAATGTCAAGTACTGCAGTCTGTAATTAACATTACCCAGGCTACATCATGCACTTCTTCAATGTAACATGTGCCATAAGGAAAAGGTAGAGTGGAGCAAGGAAATTTTATTTATTTATTTACACAATCAGATTTTAATTTACATCTTAGCAAAAAAGATACTGGCCTCAAAGCAATTAATATTCTCACAGGGCCTTTACAGTCAGTCTACGCCAGGTGAAAAGAACACAGAAACTAAAGAAGTAAGAGTAATTCATGATACTGTAAAATCATGAAATTGTTTGGTTCTGTTACGAATGGAGACAGGAGCTTAGATAAATCTCTGCCCTTTGCCGAGGCCTTTGGCAGCAGGCAGTGACCTTTACTGGGGTGCCCACACCCCAAGACCCAGTCTCGTTCGCAAGTTCTTTATTAATGGGCCGATTAGGTCTGATATGACATCAAGTATCATTTATTAGACACAAAAATAAACAGACATACTACTTGGGACAAAACTACATACTACACAGGAATAATAGAAAATAAAAAAGGAAAACTAGTA
>VZRN01005958.1:0-14125 GCA_013397935.1 Dasyornis broadbenti | reverse complement strand
TTCCTCCCCCCCCCCCCCACTAGCAAAAACTGGGCCAAGCAAAACCAATACACGTTACAGGAAATTAGGTAATTTCCTCACCAGAAGAAGATTTAAAAAATCACCAGAAATGTCCTTGAACTGTTCCATTTTGCTACTTTTCAGAAATAGGAAAAAAACAAAACACTACTTTCTTTTCATGTGATCATCAGCTCTGCGTCACAAATAACTATTGTCAACCTTTCTAGAATAGCTATACGTGAGGCTGGCTTCCAAGAACTGCAATATTCCACTAACAGTAGAAGTTTGTATTGCAAAATGAAGTCATACTCAGGTGACTTGACGGGGATAGGAAGTAAACTGTTTTTCAATTGTCATGGCCTGTAATGTCCTCTTGCAATTCTATTTATTCCTGTCAAAAAAATGTCTTCCTTCTCCTCTATGAATGGTAATAAAACACAATGGTCCTTGGTATCTTCTTACCGCAACCCAGATTTTCCAAAACTTCTCTGTGTCACAAGTTTTAATCATTGCTGTGCATGGTACTTTCATAGAGAAGTTATTGTTGAGTTATATGACCTTGAGCTGTCATTGGAATGCCTTTCCTTTAACAAATAATGGTTTTGGCCTTTGTCAGAAATCCTCACAGCTACTCAGAAGTCATGCTGATAGGCCAGGAGACTAAATGAATGAAATTCTTGATGACTGATTCCTCAGGCATAGAAAACAGGAGACAATGCTAATGCTGGAACTTTGACTTATAGGCAGAAATTATGTGTACCCGTAGCACAGAAAACCAGCTTATTTTGTGTTGTGTGCAGCTAAAGCACGATAAATAAACAACAGGCCCAGCAGAGTTGGTTATGATGACTTTCATTATTTGGTGACATTTCATTTTTGATGAAGTTGTGGATGACTGTGGAAGGCAGTGAGCCTTCAAGTCAACCTCCTGCACTTCCCTGGAGGAGTCAGAGCTAGGCAGCTCACCTTCAAGTTCAGGGTGAGAAACTGGAGTCATCCCAACAGGCCTTGGTTCTCCCATGCTAATAGCCCCTTCCCTGTTGGCTAATCGGTTTCCACCCCACCCCCTATTTTCCCCATATAAACCCCTGTCCTGACCCTGACACCTCAGGCTGGTCTCGTCCCTGGCCTCCCCTTTGCAGGGTGCTGGACAATTAAGACTACCTCTGTGGAACTGCCATACAAGCCGCCTCACTCTTTCCATCCCCAAGTTCACCTTGGGTGATTTCACAAAAGAGCTGATCACTTGTAGCAGAGGTGTCGCTACACTTGCTGAAATCACTGTCGCTCCAGGAGGCTTTTGCCAGCACCCCTAGAGAGGCTGTTCCCCTCGGGATGCTCTGTCTAGGAAGGTCGCGGATCCCTGGCGCTTGCCAGCACCGGACCTTCTTCCACACCACGACAGATAACAGTCTTCTGGAAATGCAGCTGCAGCAGCTGATGGTTTTCACAGCTACTGTAGAAGTTTTAGCTGGCAGGAACAGTCTTTAACATATTGTTGCAGTTGAACTTCAGGCTGCCATAGTAATTCTTACTAGTTAAGTCTGGCTCTAACCTATTTTGATTTGACCCAATGCAATTTAAGGGGGTTATTTATTTATATAAATAACAGAAGGAAAACTGAAATAGTGTTAAGATGGGAGTGGTGGAATAGGAACAACTATATAGCTGCACACCAAAAATTCCTTTAGATTTGTTAATATGAAGTGTCATACAGTGATTTAATTGATGTGCAATTCTTGTACATAGCACTATGAGACCTGGTATTAGAAGCCTGCAAGCAGGCTTTTGGCTTAGATTAAAGATCACTGGTATTAAAAATGTTGTCCTTTTCTTTATAACATTCATGTAACACATGAAAAGGAGCTTATAAATCATACAGCTCCCCTGGCAGGTATCACTGGCTTCTTCTAGTCTGTGTTTATGTCGTCCCCTGAGCACAACACGATGGTGCTCAAGTGCTGTATTTAAGAAAAGACATACTGTGCACAGAATGACTTTTGCTCTGCACTGAGGTGCAGTTTTACATGGTTATTATCGTTGAAAAATGAGTTAAGCAGAGAGTACACAGGTCCTGTTGAACCTCCAAACCTTGTCAAAGTGCTTTGTATGGCTCTGGACTGATGTGTAGGTATGCTTTCTAAGCACCACCAGTGCTCAGCATCTTTAGGCTTTCATTTGGGAAGGGGAGGAGCTCCTTGCTGATCCTGTAATAAGCAAAGACTTGGCAAACTCCAACACTTATTAATTCCCCACAGCTGTCTGCAACCTTTCAGTATGTTTGCTTGCTACTGCAGATAAGTCTTGTACAGTAGACTGCAAGACAAATTCCCTGGATGAAAATCCCTCTCTGCAGGTAGCTATTACAAACTTCCAGTTGCTGCCTCGCTGTGTACATATGACTGGTCTCTGCTGAGCCATGCAGTGCCAGCAGCCATCTTCATGCCTCACTGTGCTTTGCTCCCAGCCCCTCGGGAATCACTCTTTGGCAGCCCCACTGGTGGCACAGCAGGAGAGAAAGGGAGTTGTGTACACTGTTACCAGCCCAGGAAACCTTTAAACCTCTGTCTTTATCCATGCCTTTTACAGCAGCTGTTCTCACTTGTGCTGTCCTAGTGCCACTTTGCCTCTTTCCAATACCCTTTATAAGATTTAATGAAGAGGATCTTCATTAGTGAGTCAGGATGACTCCTACAGTAACCAGGCATGGAAACAGCTTGGTGGATCTTAGCCATGCTCAGTAGCACCTGTTGCCAGGGCTGTCCCCACCTTTTAAGAGTGTGCCTTGGTTGGCTTTAGGGCCTGTGGGGAGGATGGGTAGAAACCTGCTTGGAGGGGCAGTGATGGCAGTAGTTCCCCTTCACAAGGATCCCTTGCAGAGGAGGCCATTGTTTCACAGAAACCAGAAGGAGGCAAACTCTCAGCTTTTCCGATTATCCTCTTTGTGCCCATGCCCAGGCCAGAGTAAGATGTCTGCCACTGAAACTGTGGAGGTCCTGTTCCGCTCTTGGGTTTTTCAGTCTGCCTTTCTGGTGGCAATACTCAAAAATTGTGCAACCTGAGCACCGCTGTGTGTGGAGCAATGGCAGACTGGCTGTTGCTGAAGCCCCTTTAATGACAAGCCAAACCTTCAGCCACTTTGTTAAGACTTAGGATAGTGCTGGACTGCATTTGCAATTTGATTTAGGGCAGCCTGACAATGTCTAGACATTATGACCGTGACATTTTCTTCCAACAGCTACACTTCCAAAGTAGGAACTTTTTTGATACTAGTTTTTCCTGTGTGCAGTGATTGACTAGCGGGAAAATATAATAGCTCTCTAATGGCCTCTGTCTGCTGCTGTACTGTTGCTCACTATGAATGAGACACTCAGGAAAAAGAACTTGGCTTCTGGATGGGAATTTAGTATAAAGGAGGAGTTGGCGTTTTAGAAAAAGCTGGTTTGGTCCATTCCAAGAGGTGAAGAGCAAACACCTTCTTGGACTGCCAGGGTTTTCTCTGAAGAGGGCTCCTTTGCAAGAGCCTGGCAAGCTCCTTCCCCAGGCACAGGGGCATCCATCGTCTTGGCCAGGCTAGCACTAGGAGGGCTGCTCCTTTTCTCTGCGGGTTTTGACTCAGGAAAGAGGCTGGTTTTGCTTATGCTGCTGGGGGTAATGACAGTTTAGCACTATGGCAGGCCAGGACTCAAATAGTTTAATATCCTGCCACCAGTATTCCTGCCTCTCTGGTCTAAGTGCAATAGAAGCCTCATATATGTTAGCAGTGCCACTTTGGGAAGCACTCCTTTACATGTGAATACAGCCTTGCCAGGGATTAACTTGTCTGGGCAGTCAGAGCCTGCAGATCAGCTCTGGGTCCGGGTTGTCCTCTGACCTTGGGCAAATCTCTCACCCTTCTGACACTTCTCTATTCACTACATGACTTAAAATACATGCTGCTATGAAGTAGGCTGAAATACATGTGTGTCTTGAAAATTCTGCTCTAGTCAGACTGGAGAATTTGACCTGGGCACCTCAGTGCTCTGCAGAATCACCAGGAATGAATCTACAGGACCCCCTGGGGTGAGATTTAATTGTACAGTAGGGCACTAACAGCTTGATGTTAACACCCAGTTCACAATTAGCAACAAAAGACAGTTTACTACTGTGGTCGTTTTAAATGTCCCACCATATGGGAGGAATTCCCATTAAAACACAGTGCTGAAAGTTAAGGGCATTGAGTAGCAGATTAAAAGAAAATACGCAGTTTTATTAAGAAAAGAATTGCAGTGCACATAAATTTTAAATCCACCATTTTACTTGGATTTAAGCTTAACCTGCTTGCTACAGCTCTTTTTCTCCTCTCCCGCCTACCTACAGCAGCACTAAAAAGCCAAGAGTCTTATATGTAATAAAATGAATGATTCAACTGCTCTTATAACTAGGAAAGCTTTTGGAGATGAACCTTTCATGTAACACTTGTGATTCTTTGAGCTTTCTCGTATATCTGTCAATGTATTATCTGATTAATAAAGTCATGGTTTGAAAAAGATACATTCCAAAATTGCTCTTAGGGACATTAGTTGCTATTTCTTGTATTGGTATGAAAGTCCTCCCTAATGCTGTCACTCCTACACCTTGCTACTGTCTTCAGAAAGCAATTAATCACATTAAACATTTTGGGGAGATAAAGCTTAGCCATTACAAAGCTAGCCATTACACTGGGTCTTGCTGACTGGCGTTCATCCACCTTAGAGCAAAGCCCAGGTTTTTCTGGAGTTAAAGGTCTTGGTACTCTAGGGCACACCATGTACCTCTGGATGGGGTGGCGAGGGGGTCCTTGACAGGAACCAGAGTGTCCATTGTAACGAAAGAAAACAAAGCAGGGCAGGTCAGCTATTCCTCTAACAGACTGGCTGAAGGTGCAGCCTCTGTGGCCTCTACAAGCAGATCCAAGTTCTGCCTGGTTTTGGGGAAGGACCATGTTGGTAGAAGCTCTCAGATATTCCAGATCTGTCTGCTTCAGGTCCCAGTTAACTCATAATTCAAAACTCCTTCCCTTCCCCTCATGTTCCCCATAAGTCACCATCTACTTCAAGTGGAGCTGTTATTTTAGGGCCAAAATTACTGCTCTCTTTGGTCCCATTAGCTTATCTCCTTCCAGAGTCCAGCTAACAGTGGCTTTCAGCCCTTCTCTCTAGCCTAGGTTAGCCGTCTTGACCCTTTCCTTTACTAGGAATTTTTGCATCCTGAAGCAGAGTGACTGAGAAAACCACAGCGGCCATGAATCTTTGTGTGAGCATCTTCCTTCTGTCCTATTCCTGGACTAAAACCTCTTTCACAGTGTGCCATCAGCATTGCTTCATTAAGGCACTAGAGGAGAAACAAAAGGAATGGGAAGGAAACATAATGCTGTCAACAAGCTGCCCCACCTGTTGAAATTCAGTGGAATAAATGTAAGAATTGTTTGAACTTGCAGGCAAAGTACTGGATTGTTTGATTCAATTTTTTTAAATAATAGAACAGGAGGTCCACAATGGTACAAGTGTGAGCAGATCAATTTAAACTCTTGCTTAGTGCCCTAGGAGTAAATTTTGGTGTGTTTGGCAGAAGGGAAGATGCACGCAGAGTATCAAGTTACACATCATGATCTCGTTTTGAACTCTGTATTTAGTGTTGGTCAGCTTGCCTTGGGAGAGCGCAGTGACAGCACTGGAATACAGTATGGGGTACAAGGGCCTGATACAGGGATGTTGTTTTACTAAATCAACTCATGCCAGCTTGATCTTAAGCAATCCTGAATTATAAATGTGCTTCACTTTAGGAGGATAATTTTTATTGTCCAAAAGGAGAAATTTGTGGCTTTGGAAAGGGTCAAGAAGGAGGCAATGTGATAACAGGGAACCAGACTGCTACAAGTTAAGAGTGGAGAATTGTCATAAACCCTGTCAAACATGCTCCTTTGAAATGAATGTAAGACCAGTGATCAAGGAACTACAGAGGTAATTTTAATGATCTCTCCAGTTGCATCTCAAGCAGACTGATCCAAAAAATTCTCCATTGTACTGTATGTACTTGGATTCCTTCTTATGAGGCTAAGTGATATTTTCCTTCACTATCCCTTTTTTCTGCAGATCTTTTTACATATAAAATTACTTCTCTAGTTCAACCCAGAGATAAAGGATTGAAAGGATAGTGATGAGCAGCCTATATATGAGAAAAAATTTGCAGCAATTCCACAGGGAATATGCTCATTGGGGATAGCTTTTGAGCCAAAGGAAGGCTTCCAAAAAATATGAAGCTTCCATATAGGTTTTCTGGAGGAGTTCTTGGCCCAGCTATAGCTCAAGCCCTATCTCCTTTGGAGCCTGTACCACACCAGTGCTAGTTTGTATAAGGGGGTTAAGTGCATCCATCACACCTTCCTATGATTTATGCCCCCTCAGCACTCCAGTTACAGTTTGATGTGCCCTTGTGCTTGGCAAATTAAGGGAAATAATTGGTAGCTGCAGCCATACGCCCTTTGCTTCATGCAGACTGCCACTAGAATTCCAGGAGAACCCAAAGCTGAACAGGTTATAGTTGCACTGCTACTGAAACCGAACACTTGTAGCCTGCAGAGGCGCAGAAACTGGCTCAGGTTCCTTTCAGAAGGGTTCAGTTCCAGCACTGCTGTTGCCTTCCTCCCTCTCGGAACAGCTGGAACTTGGCAGCTCGGCCTGTGGACTTTCCACAGCCCTGTTACTGGGGAAACAACCCCTCTGTTGTCATTCAAATGCACTTGAGAGCGTTTAAACCCTTCCAATTTTTTGTCTCTGCACCTGGATTGGCACAGAAAGATGCTTGCCTTTTGTCTGCCTGTCTGTGCTTTTTTACAGATAGGTCTCTTAAACCTGGGGTCCATCAAGATTCCAGTGTTAGCACCACTGACAAGGACATCTTTATGTAGTCTGATTGCTGGGTGAAGGATCAACCTTGTTCTTTTTTTTTTTCGTACGAAGCATAAAGCCAATAGATACTTCTACAGAACACAGTAAAGCAGCTTGCGGCATAACAGCTGCTAGAGATATGCTGGAAATCATAATGTTATTGCCCTCTTCACACTCAGTCTAGCAGCCACCTCCCTATAGCAAGAAATGAAGTGGTGCCATCATTAAAATTAATGAGAAAAAAATCCCTTTTTAAAAAACTCTGTGCATTTATGAACGTGCTTACAAACAAGTACAACAGAGCTGATATGTAATATCTTACTGCTGAAGTGACATCTATGGAAATTTTTTAGAGCTTGAGCCTATGTTTTGTGGTAATCTATCATAGAAATTCATAATATGGTAAATAAAATAAAAAAAAAGTTGTGTCCAAACAGATCTAACATGTGTGCTAATGATTTACTCCATACCTTGCCAGCACTTAATTTAGAGTTCTGTAAAGCAGAATGTCTGGTATTCAGGTTGGTCAGTAGAGGGTATTCAGGTTGGTCAGTAGGTGTTGTTCAGAGCCTTTAATTTCAATAGCTCCCATTTTGGATAGTGCTTGGCCATTTTGGACAGAGATGGTTATATTGGCAACTCCTCTTTGAATGTTGAACTGGCAGCGTTCACTTCATGGTTTTGCCTTGCATGCTCTTTTCCTGTCTCACATTCTTTGGGGAAAATGAAAGGATATATGGCACATTTAGTAAAAAGAAAAGTACTTCCTTTAAGATATGATACTTTCATTGAAGAGGAGTTTCAGGAAGAAGATTATAGGATTTCTACATTGAAGTAGGCATGTGTTTAATAGTCCCTGTATATTTCTGTCCAAACAGCAATAATACATACAGGTCATGCTTAGAACACGAGATTTTTAATGATGGAAGAAAAAAACATAATTATGATTTCAGAGTTTGTTAGGCTGTAGGAGTGGTGAAGCCAAAATCAGTGAATTTAAACATGAACTATCTCTTTTGGGTATATGATATTGAGTATAGGTCTCGTGTGAAGATGGCAGATCTTATGACTGCATGAGGTGTTTGATTCTTCTTTGCTGATGGGACAAAACCACTTCTCTGAAGGCAACAACCATAGCTAAACTGTGAGTACTGCCCAGGTACAAGGGCATTTGCCTCTTTGGAGAAAGCCAGAGCTTGGACACTTATTCCAGAAAGCTGTCAGGGTTTCAGGAAGAGCATCAGCTGGGATAATACCTGGTTTCACTCACCAAGCATTCTTGAAATGTACTATGTTTCTGAGTGTTTCTTGTTCGTTTAAAATGTAGCTGTGTTGAGAGATTTTGGGATACTATTGCAAACACTTACACTGCTGTTCAGAGGCCAAGAGTCTCCAGGCAGTTTTCTTTAGGATCACATGGAATTTCTGACCCTAAGGGGGTTTTTAATAAGCAAGAGAGAAGGAAGGACCTTCATTTACTGTAGGAGAGATGACAGTGTAATGCCTAGGCATTCCTCTAGGCTCCTGTAAAAAGGGTTTGAGTTATTTTAGCAAATTGGATATAATGGAGAAGCTCTGCAAAGAGATCTTAGTTGCAGTTGTATGGGGTAGTTTGGACTGGAAGAGACCAAAATACTGTGCTGTCCTACACATAAGAAAATACTGCCTGACTGTTGGGGTTTTTTAACATATAAGTCTAACCAGAAGTTATAAATGTATGAAAATAGGTTCTGAACAGCATGTAATGTTTACATTGAATGTTTATATATATTTACATAAATGTCTATATTTATGAATTCATTTCAATGAACCATTATTTTAGGGAGGTGTGGTGGTGCACCTTAATCTCTTGGCAATTCTTTCCATAAGACACTTTGCTAATACCTGCCTGTGCCAAACTACTATCTTTGTTAGACTTGTTTAAAGGAAAAATAACAAATCTGAAGAGGTGGAATATCTTGGGGTTTCTCTGAAAAGAGCTGAAAAGTGTAAGGATGAGACCGAGCACAATGGTTAGATAAAAGCTTCCAAATGGTTAGGAGTCCTAAGGACGTGAGATTCATGACACTTAAGAAGGAAAAATACATACCTCCTTAACAACTGCAAGAACCACTGAAAAGTTGAGGTTAACTCTTTTGACAATAGAAGGTACAGTACTTAGTCTGCCATCTCCTCTTTGGATCTCCTCCTGTTAATAGCCCTCTTTCCCATTTAAATAGAGTTGTATTAGGGTCATACTAGCAGCCTTCCAGTACCTAAAGGGGGCCAACAAGAAAGCTGGAGAGGGATTTTTTTACAAGGGCATGTAGTTACAGGACAAGGGAGAATGGCTTTAAACTGAAAGACGGTAGGTTTAGCTCAGATATTAAGAAGAAATTCTTTCCTGTGAGGGTGGTGAGGCACTGGAACAGGTCGTCCAGAGAAGTTCTGGCTGCCCCAATCCTGGAAGTGTTCAAGGCCAGGTTGGATGGGGCTTTGAGCAATGTGGTCTAGTGGAAGGTGACCCTGCCCATGGTGGAGGGCTAGAACTAGATAACCTTTAAGGTCCGTTCCAACTCAAACCATTCTATGAGTCTATGATATTTCTCATCTTCAAGAGTGTTTCATTTCTGGTTCAGAATTTGAAGATTGCACCCTGTTCCTCAGTTTGATTACTTGACCATTTTCTTTTTGCTCCTTTAATCTCACATTTAAGAAAACACTGTAAAATATTTGTGTTGGTTTTGTTTGGCCCAGTTTTAGCTAGTGGTGGGGCCACAAAGATGGTTCCTATGTGGAGCTTCTCGAAGCTTTCACCATGTCCAGCACAGCCAATCTTTGATGGCTCTAAAGAAGATGGACATGCTGCTGGCCAAGGCTGGGCCAATTAGAGATGTTGGTTATGCCTCTGTGATAATATATTTAAGAAGAAATCAAAACAGTGGGTACGAGCACTTCTTTGTATCCAGAGGAGGAGGAGGAAAAGGTGAAAACATGTGAGGGAAAACAACATGTAGGCACCAAGATCAATGGAGAAGGTGGAGGAGGAGGTGCTCCCGGCACCAGAGCCAAGAATCCTCTGCTGGCCATGGTGATGACCATGGTGAAGCAAGTTGCCCCCTGCAGCCAGTGGGGTCCACAGGGGATGCAGAGATCTACTAGCAGCCCGTGGGGAGGTGCCCATGCCGGAGTGGGTGGATGGCTGGAGGAGGCTGTGGCCCAGTGGGAGTCTCACTGGAGAGAGAGGCCTTGCTCCTGAGATGGAACAGCCTGGCCTTGGAGGTCTGCACCCCATGGACGAGGGGCCCACATCACAGCAGTTTTGGGAGGACTGTCTGCCCGTGGTGGGAGCTCACACTGCGGCAGGTTCAGGTGGACTGCTGCTCATGAGATTTGGACCCACCCTGGAGGAGTTCACAGAGAGCTGCCTCTGGTGGGAGAGACCCACAGCTATTCAGAGGTAAAAATCTCCTCTCCCTGAGCAGCAGCAGCAGATCTCGATGATGAACTGACATACACCTCCCATGCCTTGTCCCCCTGTGCTGCTGCTGGGAAGGAGGGACAGTGGTGAGTGGAGAAACGGTGTCTTTGAGGGTTTTCTTTTACTTCTCATTTACGCCTCTGACTCTGTTAGCGATACATCGCTTTGCAACTTTAAGTTCAGCCTGTTTTCCCCTCAGTGTGTCTTCTCCCAGTTCCTTATCTTAATTCATGAGTCCTGTGTGTATTAATCTTTTTCTCTCCTCTGCTGTTAGAGGTTGGGAATTTTTCCATCCTGTGGCAAGAGAGACCTTAACGAGCCTTAGCGACTGGATACTTAAGATATAACGATTGGGTACTTAAGAGATAACGATTGGGTACCTAAGGGACAAAGACGCACTTAAGAGACTAAAAACATAGCCAGGTGTGGCAAGAGAAGAAAAAGGTGGCTGGCCGTGGGCAGAGACACACTTGTTCCTGGGACTTGTTGGAGGAGACAGCTGCTGTTTCTTCTTTCCTTTCACTGCTGCCGCAGGAGCTCAGCACTGCCGGGTTTTCCTTCCTTGCTGGAGTCTCTGCTACTCGTTTGTTCACCGGCTCGAGTGGACAAGCTCTGCCGCCCAGTTTGCTGCCCTGAGATTGCCTGCTGCAGCTCCGCTCGCCGTGCAGCCGCCTCGCCCTCTGCTCCGTCTGCCATCACCGAGGAGCTGAGCTCGCGCCACAGCGCCCCCTGCTGGCCGTGACCGTAACTGCACCAAAGGGGAGGGGCGGTGTCTGGCTGCTTAGAGAAAGCTGCCACTGGGTTTCTGTTTTGTTTATTTGTTATTGCTACTGTTATTGTTGCTTGTTTTCCTTGTTATAGATACGACTAAAGAACTGTTATTCCTTTTCCCATACCTTTGCCTGAGAGTCTTTGATTTCGACGTTATAACAATTTGGAGGGAGAGGGGTCATATCCTCTATTCTAAGGCAGTTTTCCACCTTCCTTAGCAGACACCTGTCTGCCAAACCAAGACATCTGCCCAGCTGTGGCAGGGGAGAGCAAGATGTCATAGGTGCCTGGCATTTGGCCAGGGTCAAACCATTACAATAGTCTAGAATATACCCATATGGTGACAAGTTGAGTCATGAAGAAGCTGAATGAGTAGTTGAGTAACAGTTTAACTGTTGTTTAACAAATCTAGCTGCTCCTTTCTTTGCTCATTTTACAGCACACAATTTAAAACATATTGGCAAGCATTACGTTGTGATGGTTTTTTTTCCCAAAAGACACCAAGGTCTGGGTTACCTTGGTATGTGTGCTAAAATAACACAGATAAGAGACGTGGAGGTTATGCTTTAACAAAATCTGCCGAGCAAAATTTCCAGCAGAGGAGAGAATAAAGAAGCAGTGACGATGTCTTGATTTTTATAGATCATATTTTTATGTAGCTGCATTCCAGCTTTTCAGGGCTGTGCTGCAGGCAGTCTGTAGCAGAACACTGTGTGCTCCTCCTTTTCCCTGCACCTAAGTAGCTTCCCCATTCTTGCACAGGGCTGGGTTGGTCCTCCTGCACCAGGTCATACTGAGCTCTGTTGAGGGAACAGTAAGATTGCCTCTCTCCAATGTTTGGTTTTTTCTTTAAGAGCAGAGATATTTTATAGTAGGCAGCAGGTGTAATTCATTCTACCAACTCCAAGTACAGTGCACTGCTTCAGGTGAAGCAACACAAAAGTTGCAGACTTGGGAAATCTAAAATAATGGGGTTCTGATGACTGAATATTAATTCCCCAAGCACAGCACATAGTGCATATTGCTCACAGAATTAAAGGGCACATTCTCTGTTTTCAGTATTTCCTCCTTGAAATCAGGGAGAAAAGACTACCTGAGGAATAGCCATTGCTGTTGCCATGACATTAGAAATTAATACCAGTTCATATTTGCTTTACGTTCTTAGTACTCTCTAATTTCCCACAAGGAAATCTTGACAATGACAGGGTGAGAGAGGGAATAAAGTAAGAGCAGGAAAGACTAGAAGACGAGATATGTTGGCTTGGATCTGAGTGAGAGGGAGAAACAAAGGATGACAAAATTGAGGTAGAGGTAGCTGGGGAATATCATCATGAGAAAATGTGAACAAAAACAACAGAGAAAATATAGTCTGTCCCTTTTTATGCCTACCTAATTGGAACTACCATAAAATTGATGCCCAGTGCATGGAGAAGACTTGGAGAAATCTATAGTGACCCTATGAACCAAAGGGGACTAATGAATAACAAACAGCAACCAAAATCCTCTAATTACATAGCAGATTGTTTCCATAGAAGAAAAACAAGCTTAATAGAAATATAAAAAAAATGGACCCCCCCCCCCCCAAAAAAAAATTATCCACAAAGATGAGACAACAATTTCATGACAGAAAAAGAAACTGAAGTAAATGTCCTGGAACCCAGATGCAGGAGGAGTATTTCAGACCTTGATTATCCAGTGGCTTGAATTCAGAGCCTTTCCATTCCAGAAGCAAAGGTCTTGGTCTTTTCATCTTGGAGGCTGTGAGGAAGGACTGCACAGCCTTGCTGCATTCCCCTGCCTGTCCCCTGAGTATTGTGGTTATGTGCTCTTTACAGTACCTTCCAAGAAGCCAGGACTTAACTTTTGATAACTTCAATTTGTACTTGTATGAAAGCTATATTAATCTATGATAAATAGTTTCTATAGAATTCTATAAAAAAGGTAGTATTGATTTTTTCCTCTACCAAACCCCCTATACTTGATGGATCTTACATTTACCCTTAAATGTTTTTCTTTCTGCATGAGGATGCCTTTCTAACTACAAGGTAATAAAGAAAAGGAAATGATCATGTTATTTTCACTGTGGCTTTAAAAAAAAAGGTGTCTCTAAAATATAAGATGATTCAATTTCAATCCAACTACAATTTCTCTGCTTTACGATATGCAGTGCTCTGTAAAAGCAGTTTCCAGTTGCTATGGAAACGTGTTTGTACACGTACACTCACCTGCACACATGAAGAGGCTAAAAAGTGCCATCTGTTGGAAATGATTTGCAGATCTGTCCTGAAAGGGCAGAAAGGAGACCTGTATGACTGCTGGAGTGCAAGAACAACACTGTATATTAAAGATCATATTGTCACTAAAACAACAGTGCATAAATTGGCTGCGCTTAGTCAGAAGCTGTCTTCTAACATTAAAGCAGCTTGATTTGATGCCCAGGGTGAATGCAGCTACAATTTGCAGTAGGTTTAGAACAGAAGCAGAGCTTAATTTCCTGGTGTGATTGACTGCAGCAACAAAGGGTTGGCTGCCTTCTGCAAGCTTCCCTTTGACAATTTACATGCATGATATCTTCAAGGGTATTTTTGCTTGGCCTTGCCTTTTGGTTTTCTCTATGCTGTCATAGGCCACAGCATCCAAAGTGGTCTCGCTTGCTGCAGTGTCTGCCTGACTGACAGTTCATGCAATCCCCCCTCGCAGCCAATAGCTGACTGTCCACCTGAAACGATGAGCTCAAGAAGCAGTGAAGAAAGGGCTTATCTGTCTTGAAGATCGACAAACATGTCAGAGAACCAAATGAACCAATTTCAAATACACAAGGTAAAGCTTTAACAGGAGAAAGCTGGAAAAGAGCATGAGTTGGGTGAGACAAGAGCAGGAGATGAAGCAGTAGGGCATCTTCAGGCATAAATGAAGTTGCATAAGTCCAAAATTCATCATATGGAAAACTGTTTTCCTTGCTAACTGATGCACGGAATGACTTCAC
>VZRN01005957.1:397504-495162 GCA_013397935.1 Dasyornis broadbenti | reverse complement strand
TCCTCTTCCAAGTGTTTGTTCAAAAAACAGACATAATTTTAGAGTACTGAGAAGGGGAAAAGAAAGTGCCTTATTTTACAAAAAAATCTGGCAAATTAAAAATTCATCAAATTTAAAATATTTTCCTGCCAGTGTGTAATTAATATTGATGTTTCTGTGGAGGTTTGTATCCACTTCTATCTCATCCTTTTTTAGTTTGCACCCTATGGAATGCAGATCACAGACCTTGTTTGTAAAGAGGCCTAAAACTGTCAAGCTCTTAAATAGATGTGAGATTTTTATGTCCCTTTGCACGTGGATTGCTCAAATGTGTGAGTTACCTTTCCATGTAAACAATTGCTGGAGGAGAGCCCAAAGAAGATTTTGTGCACCAGGTTTTCATTAATTTATTTTGGTCTGCACCGACTTGGTGGATTGCAACTATGCTTGTGGACTTCGTGAGTGAGTATTTATTAAGGAAAACATCAGCACAGCTGAGCATGAATCTGCAAAAGTGACAAACACATTAGCTTATTCAGCATCTTTAGCCTCTCAATTAATACATACTTATGCATCTGAATTGCAAGGTTTAAAAATGTCATTCATGATCATTTATTATAGACCACCAAAAGCCAGCTGCCTAAAAACTTTTCAACAAAATTTTTTCAACATTTTATTGATTTTGCAATAACCATACAGCTGATGGAACCAAAGTAAGGATATTAGAAGATGCATGCCTAACAAATCATGCAATATATTTGCCAATTGGTAACACATCACCAGTCAGCTTTTAGAAAATCTGCAGTGGGATACAATTTCCTATGTATAAAGGTTTATCTTGTTTAGGACCAATAAGCAACAATGCAGCACAAATTAATCTATCTTCTATCATTTCATCTGATGTCCACTATATAAATAATAGAAGCTAAACTTTGGGTCTTCAGATATTTTTCAGATGCTCAGAATAAAGAAAATGGAAGATTGCAGTGGCCAAAATAGGCAATTTATCTACAACATCTAACTTCAGTCATCATACTTTCTGAATTAGGGGCATAGATTATTTAATGATAACTTCAGAGAGTGATGAGAAATACTGAGACTCTGCTCTCACTTTCTGACGCAGGTACCTTGGAGTGCTCCAGGGTGCTCTGATAGCAGAAGATGTCCCAGCCCCTCACCTAGGTGTCTCGATCAGATGGTACTATCTACTGTGTCAACTCCATCAGTTGTGATTCATTAACTTTCTTTTTACTGCTTAGGTGTGTTTTGTATTGCTATATAAGCTGGTGAAGAGTTATGTTCACTTGGAATAATTTGTGGCTTCTAGAGCACTACCCTGCAGCAGTCTGTAGCTCTTTATATGTGACTCTCCAGGATCCTGCTGTGTCCCTTAACTTAATTCAGTGTCAGGCAGGAAGACTTTTTTTTTAAAATAAGCTGTGTTTTTAATTTTCTTTTATCTTCTTTGTCTTGGGGATTTCTTCTTGTTCATTCTGTTCACTTTTTCAATTTTAATACTGATAATTAACACCTATGCTTTGCTGTGCCATTCCTCCTTGGAGCAGCTAATATATTTTTCCTTTTCCCCCAGTGTAAATATACTGATATGTATCTGATGCATTGATTTTTTTTTTTTTTTTTAACAGAGCATCTTCTCCAAACACATTAGTATAAGGTTTCGTAAATTCTTTCAGAACACTTTTAAATGTTGCTAGAAAGGGATGAGAATTCAGATAAGAGTGAGATCATCAGCTATATCTGCCAAAAATAATCAGCATCTAGTCCCAAACCTTTCAGCTGTGTTTCTTTAAAGTCATTCTCCAAGTCAAATGCATTTTGACATAAGCAAAGAAAGAGTACTAATAATACCCTAACTTGGAACTGAAGTTTGGTAACAGAAGTGGGAGTCAACTTGGACACAGCTGAAGGACCATAGACAAAAAGAAATTTAGTTGATCTTTGTTCACATGGCAACATCAGACATCCTCAGGGAAGGATAAGACCTATTTTGTTATAATTACAGACTGTGACAAGTTCTATATTCACATAATAATGCATATCTTTAAGAAGAGCATCTCCCATGCTGTTCTAAATAATTTAATTTAGGCCTCCTTATACCTTTTTTTTTTTTTGCAGATGTGTGTTTGTAACAGGTTCTGGAACAAGCATTCTTTGAAAAATGAAGACATAAATCTCTTTTCTACAAGTTCCTTTGGAGAAGCAGGTGGAACTATTCCTCATTTTAATAAATATAATTTTTTTTTTCATAATACTGAGAGTCTTTGTCGTCAAATTAGGCTCTCTGAAAAACTGACAGTTCTAAGATAACATTCAGGTGGTCACTGGAGCAGCAGCTTTAACAATGATAAATAATCTGGCGAACTCAGGGTAGAGATATTTTTTCTACTTTTTGTATTTTTGACTAATCATTGAGTGTTCTGTGCCTAAGCAGGTTAATATAATATATTCTACCTGCACAATCTGGGCTAAAACTGCTTGAGCGAAGACAAAGAGAGATGTTAACTTATGATGTATTTTTTTTTTTTTAAAGGGAGGAAATGAAAACTTGGAAAAGGATATTTTCTGTTTCTCTCTCCAAAGAAATGTGATTTTCAGAGTAAGGAACAGTTCTTCCTGGAGGGTCTCTGCTCTGTGTCTTTCCTCCTATAGGCAGCCAGATGAACCATGTGGTTATTGCCTTGTTGTCCAGGTGAGAGAAATAGATCTCCATACGATTATATGCTCCTCAGCTGCATTCTTCACCAGAGATGTAGTCAGTATCCAACCCCAGCTGTATTACTCAACAGTTTTGCCAATACCAGTCAGTCCTGGTGCTGTGATAGCACACCTCAATTACAGTGATTTTGTCCTACAGCCGTACAAATGGCAGTGTGGAAAAAGGAATACTTCTAGCAACTTTGTAGGATGTGATCATCTAAAATGCAGTATTGCTGTCACAGGGTTTCAGGAAAAGAGACAGATTTTAAGACAAAGCATTCCAGAGAAGGGACTGTGCAAAAATGTTATAGAAAAAAACCAACCAAATATTTCAAAGAAATGTCACGATCATACTATCCCCTTTAATACCTTTTTATATTAATAGTAGAAAAGTGAAATATTTTAATGGGTAAGTATGTCTGGTTTGGGGGGAATGCTACGATAAACCACAATTTATTAAAAATGAGGCATTCTTTTCTGTTTGCGTTTTTTTGAGGGATAACACTTTTTTTCAGCACCAGCCTATTTAGACAGATTCAGACATAAAATTAACAGAAAGGAAAAAGTTGCTGCCTACCCATAACTTCTATCACTTTACCTTTCCTACTCTTAATAACATTTCTGTTTCTACCAATATAGAAACATCAAAGGTCTGAAATGCTTTCAAACAGAAATATGTGTCATTAACATTTTTAACAAGCTAAATTATAGGTATGAGATAGGTTTCTGTCCCAGTTGAAATCCATTGTTGTTCTTTCTATTTTCAGTATGTGTTTATCACAGACAATCACAGTGGACAAAAGCAGATTTTTTCAGAACAAACCCTATAGATTCAACCCACTCTGTTCCTTATAATGAAAATAATCAGTTTAGCTTGGCAACCTATGGGTTTTTGACATCATTGCCAGTACAGGGAATATGAATTTCAGTTTCTGTGGGAAGCTAGGCAAAGGTAGAGAGATGGAATGTGTTCTTAAAACAGAGCAAGTTCAGATAACCTTGGTAAAGTTTGAGATTATTAAAATATTGAAAATGAGAAGAATTTTATGGCTTTTATTTGCAGAAATGCATCAATATCTGTGGGAACAGATTTTTTTCTGGCAAATTAAACAAAATTATACTTCCTTATTTCCTTTCTTTCTCTTTCTCCCACTGTGTCTTGCAGTAGAAAAAATTAAATAATGAGAATTTTGTTGTTGTAGTGCCTGTGATGTACTACCTCCTCAAGCATTGCCCTTTGAATATCTACCTGATTGCGCCTGAAAGTCTTGCTCTCTGATGAGGTTCAAGTGCCTAAAGTTGTAGTAATAACAGAAGCTTCTCTTCTTTTTTCATGACCCAAATATATATGTATATTTAATGAGAATGGGATTCCCAGGAAGATGCCAAAGGCCTGTTAGAGAGCAGCTGGACTGATAATATAGTGCTAGGGTTGGAGAAACACTTTAGCCTTTGTTTGGAATCAGTCACCTGGTCTTCCCCAGCTGTTGTGTTTTGCTTGGCTCCCCTGATCATTTCGTTTCAGATGAAACTGAACAAGAACATGTTCCTCAGGAAGGCACTGAATATTCTCCAACTAGGAATGGTCATTCGGACAACAGGGTGCAGCTGCACCAAGTGTGAAATAAATGTGCAGGGAATGATGTAAGCTTTTCCTCATGGTCTATTTAATTGGGTAGGTCTGTCCCTCTCTCTGTTACGCTATCTGTTAATGCAGCCTTAGCCTCTCTATTTTATAGCACATGGCCACAAGACTGAATCCTTACCGCATTTTTAGAGCCCACCATACCACAGTCCCCTAACCCTTATGGCTGACTTTTTTTTTTTTTTTGGCAACATGTCTGCCATCGGCACAGTGAGAGTACTGTAACCAAGAAGCATGTACTGGAATCGTGCTGCTATGAATATTCAGGGCACACAGCTCTATGGAAATATGAGTTCTTTTCTTGTTTACGCAAAGATCTGAAAATCTTCCTCTCTGAAGGAAATCTCCTCATACATACACAGGCAATCTACAGATAATTAGATTTCACTGAATATTGATCTGATCCCAAAGCATTCTGCTTAAAATGTTGTGTAGACACTTATTTAGTATAGGAAAAATAAAGAGTAAAATTACTACTACACTCTGACTATTTTATATGGGAAACTTGACCGTATGATATTCAGGTTTTCTTCCCTGGGATAGTATAAAACAGTGTAAGAACAATTAAATTATTTGACTTAACATTATATTGAAAATAAACACTCTTAAGTTCCACAGGGAATAGTAATTTCTCCCATTAGGTTTTTGGGGTTTTTTGATCGGTTAGATCTTGGTTTGTTTATCTTTAATTATCTGTGCTATGACCTGAGATCATTAATTATTTCTCTGCAAAACAAGGTAGACCTCAGTGATTTTTCTACTGACTTAATAAATATACATAAGAATGTGAACTAATACTGAAAAATCTCCATATGAATATCAGCCACAGCTAGCTATTCCTTATGGGAAATGAGAGTTGGGAGTTCTTCCAAGCATGTGTGGTTCTTTGAGGTCTCCTTTAAAGTGTTTTTAGTGGACTTTTTTACCTCCCTTTCAAAAATATAGAAACAGAACCACTTAAATAAATCACTCCTTAGGTACTCACCTGATCAGATATGTTGGGAAAGGAAGTTTCTGATTGACATAATCTTGTTAACTGAGAGAAGGACAATCAGGATTGTTTTTTTCCCATGTGTCAACATGAATATGTTATTCAGTCTTGTGTGAAATATTTCAATCCATATACACAGAAAACAAAGAAACTCCTAAAACTAATAATGAGGAATTAGCTCATTTAATGCATAAACTCAATGCATTCACCCAACAAATCAAAAGGCCAGTTAGGTATTCCTACATTGCTCTAAAGCTTATTCAGATTTTTCCAGAAGAAAAGTTCAACCTGTTCAACCAAGTATGCTGTCATAAGTTACTCTGGGTATCTTATAGTGTTCTCTGTCTTCATATGAATTATTAAAATATATTCTGAAACAGGACCAGAAACCAGACTTTGTCAAAGACTACAGGGTCTTATACATTTTTATTTTGGCTCAATGGAAGTTTGAATATTTAATTTACAGGTGAAAACCTCCACATACAAAGCACATGCACATACGAAGCACATACAAAGACTGCAATTACAAAGCGGGGCCTCCATATTCTTATAATAAAATTATTTATACCAAGTGGAGCAATAACCAACAAGAGATGAGATTGAGATCCATTTCCCTCAAAACAAGTTAATATATTTCAATCGGATCCTTTCTTACTTGTGACAAATACAGACTCAAATACAATACTCTCACCTGGGCAAAAGGTCTAGCCTAGTAAGGGAGAGCAGTTGCTCATTTCCTTGTGAACTAGAATCTATAAATTGATTTCAAAACAACACACTCCAGCTTAAACTTAAGAGGAAGTCACAACTAGCTCTGAACAACTTAAAGGATATGTAAACAGACAACAGGAAACTAAGACGGGAATGGAAATTATGACAGTCACTTCAATGGAAGCAAAAATAAACCGTAAACTTTTACTACAATAATAAAAAATTTTAAATTGCTTTCATAGCTTCATTCTGCTTTGACTATTATGATTCATCTTTAAATACTTTCTTTGAGTCTAGCATATTTTGAAGCTCTAAATTCAGGCACTAAGACCACAGAGCTACCTAGGTACCCATCTCATTATAAATAAATTTTCATAAAATGTGCTCTGAGATCATTGAGTATGCAGTAAACCATAATCATACTTCCATACTGCCTTCGACTGTGTCATATATCAGTTTTCTTTCTTCTAGTGAATTCTTTCCTATTGTATTGAATTACAATGAAGTTTTGGTGAGAGAGCTTTTCAGTGTAAGATTTCTTTCTGATGAACTAAAAGGCTTACTGACAAGGGCTTCTTAGTCATTACCTCTTTTAGTAATGTGTTTTCTAAATACGAACTTCTGTTTCACAGTCATTCTCTGCTTGCAGGGTGAACTGCTTTACTTTAATTTCTAAATACCAGTTTCTCTCAAGAATTCTAGAATGCTTCTGTACAGGACTTGAACTAATTTTTGTAATTCCCTAGGGAAGGCCATGGTAATTCTACCTTTCCCAGTGTCAAGGAGGACTGCCCATCCAAAATAGCAGTACCAGTGTTCTCAGTGAATGCTTACACTTCTAGAAATGCTAAATGGGTTAAGATCACTCTTCACTACAAAAATATCAACAATATCTACCTATGACCTGCTGAAGGTATTTTTACTACCTGTCATTAAGTAAGGTAATCTTCACTGCAGTTAAAATATGCATTAACTAGAATTGCAAATTAAATATGCTCATACTTGGAAACACATTTTAAAATAATAAATCAAAAGTTGTTCCTAACATCCTGCTTAAATTCTAAAGAAATATATTAATATTTAATTTGAAAATATTCAGAAAAGCAACAAGAAGTTTGTGTATGCTAGTCTTTCAATAGAATTCAGGGTGCTGGTAATATCTTCCAAAATAATCATTTGGGTTTGCCTCCAAGAGCAAAGCCAAGCTTCTTGGAAGAACATCCTGCTTGTATCTTCAAAATGCCAGTCAAACTTCTGTCTATGTTTCTTCCTGTGTAGCTCATCCCTTTATCTGTGTCTTCTTAAGATAATGTAACACAGGGCATGGGTAAGAGTTGTGTAAGAAGGGCTGACTTCAAACTGTACAGAACTGACATCAGTATTCTAGAGAAAGCCAGTACAAAGTATATCAAGTACTGCAAGTGCCCCTCAGATTGGTAGGGTATGTGCTTCTGCTGGAAATGACATTTCCTGGCTTTTGAACCTTCTTTGCTACTACACAATCCGTTTTGGTCCTCTATAGGTAACAGGGCAGGAGGCTGCTCCCCTTCCCCTGAATGAGAAGGTTCACTTTTTAAAAAAATGAAAAAAACACTCTAAATTCTAAATCTGATGAGGTGCCTTTTTTATTATTTTTTTTTTAACCTTGAATCATTTATACTAAAAGATGTCTGAGATTTTTTAGCTTGATTTTTAAGATTCTTCATTTATGAATGTGCTTTCAGCTGGGCTACTTATTAGCAACAGATTTACTAGTATAGCGTCATGGCTGTAATCCACACAGTGTTTTCTTTAAACCACTGAGTGTTTAAGGAAAGAAGAGCTGGAGCTGTGTAGTTTACTGATCTAATGTCATGACACTTCCTGTATTACATGATTTATAATGTTGCAGACAAGTTCTTCTGCTTTACAAAGACTCATCTTCCTCAGAAAAAAAGTATAGATTACTGCAACTAAAATGACAGACACCTGTGCTCTTTCCAGAATAAATGGAAGTGATATGCCTGCTATGTGCAGCATATAGCACTGGATCAGAGAAAACAATCAGATTACCTCAGAACAATCAGTGCTTATCTGTCAGTCATTGATTTATAGAAAGCATATAGCATAAGCAATAATACAGTTGTGCCTTCAAAGATGCCACATGGCTGTGATTCCATGGTAGATACATCATTGTTTTACAGTGCTTTCTATATTATTTAACAGAAATTCTTTGTATATATAAGAATTACTTAGCTCGCTCACCCTTCTTAGAGTGGTGTATTTATTTCATCCCCAGGTTTAGGTCTCAGACACTCTAGAATATATTTTGTAATCTTTGAAAGCTCTGAATTATGAGTTAGTGAAAACGTTGACAGAATCTGAACTGGAGCATTCTAAGCATGCTGCTGCACAATAATACTGTTTTCTTCCAGAGGGAAAAATCGAGTATTGGACACCATTAAGATAACATTTCCTTTTTTACTAACAGGAGGACTGTTATAATTAACACTGAGAAAATAGGCTTTAGTGACAGTAAATGTGCAAAGAATTCATTAAAATATCACACAAAACATTTGTTCTCCTGGACTGAAAGTTGAGAGGCAGGGGGCAAGAACAAGTCAAATGGAATGATATGAAATAGCCTAAGCCTGCCTGTCTTCGTGTTGTCATGGCATTCTAAAGCATTTCTGTATGCTAATTCATTTTTTTTTCTGTTCTGATTTTAGCCAGCCATACTTTACAGCTGCATTTGTCTAACTTTTTCTTAATATTTTCAATTTTTAATGTGATGTTTCCTTTTGTGAAGGGTGTCACATACCTATCATTTGAATACTGTCTATCTTGTAAAGCTGAAACCATATCTGATGCCACCCTGATGGTCTGGAAGAGTTAGATGTGTCAAAAGAATCAGTTCATTTCCATACTCAGGCACCCGTTAGTCTTTCGGAAATGATTGCTAAGAGTCTAAATAATTATGGAGAATTTTATGACATTTGTCTAACTGGAATTTTATATTCATAATTGTTTTAGTTTCTTACTTAAAAAGAAAAAACAATAAGAACAAGATATTTAACGACTAACTCTCTTTTAACTTGTAATTTTAGTTAAATAGAAGCCTGTTGAGCAAAGTCCTGTTTTCATTAATAATAGCTTATTTTAATCTTTTTTTCCATTGTCTTTTAATTTTAGCCACATACAGGGGAAAAAAAAAAAACCAACAAAAACAGCCAAACAAAAAAGCCCTCAATCTATTGTCATTCTTCAAGCTGAACATTTTTCAAGGACATTATTCTGTTGCAATTTCATGAATGTTGACCCTGCACAGTATAAGTCTTTTGGACCATGAAGTACTGTACATTTTTAAGGTATCTTTAATTCTAACTGAATGCATAATCAGAATGACCAGTGCTCTTGTTGTACCTTTTTAACCAAACCATTTTGTGAATTCTGTCTGCAAACAAGAATAACAAATTCCTATTCTAACAGCCACATTTTAAATTACAATAAGAAAAAAATGACAAATAAAATGAAGTCTTCATGAGAGATTGCAGTGTTAACTTTTTACTTCCATCACACTGTACCAATTCTAAACAAAAAAAGTAGTTTTTTAGATGTGTTTTTAGATAATTGCATGTAAGTTCACAGAAAAACCAACCTTAAACTCCATAGCACAACACCTAAAAAATATAAAAGGATGAGTGAAGTGATTCCAGTCTACTACTGAATTGCTGGGCAGCAGGACATGATAAAATTAAAGGATGCATAGCCCATTTGTAATAAAATATTGCAGTTTTAATTAAGCACAGTTTATTTAGGGATAATGTTATAAAGATACTTTTTTAAATGAGATATAGGCAATTTGAAACTTGCCTTTTAAGTCAATGAAGAGGTGATCTCCAACCTGTATAAGCACACTGGCTTAGGATGGGCACGGAAGCAAAATCTTATGTAAACAAAATAATGAAAAAAAGCTCTTTCTTTTTTTTTTTTTTCCCTAAGTCTCTTAGCAAAGTAAGGAATGAGTGAGTGACTCATCCAGGTCCTTCTGCACCATCAAAAGCTTTTGGACTGCTACTGCTGTTCCAACATACTATACAGAAATTCTTGTGCTTTAGGGCATAAGTCAGTCATTAAGCTTGCAAAAACAGTTGTTTTCAATAGTTTTGACAGGACTAGTTTTCACTGAAATATGAAATCCTGCCAAAATCAAAATGTTTTAAAAATCAGGTCAATTAATTGGGATTTTCTTCCAAAAGAAAACTGGAAAAGCATCCAACATTTTTGATACAAATCATAGTCATACATTCAGAATATTTTTTTTTTCCTGTGTCCATCTTTCTGTGATCTTTGTGCCTTCAAATTATATTTCCCTCAACAATTCAAGCTCTTGCAATTGTACTCATGTATTTTATGTGGGCATAAGCATATAAGAAACAATAAATTATTTTTTGTATGCCTATGCTGGAAGTTGCCTATGTTCTCTTACAAATCACTTACAACTATCATGAAAAAGGAAAAGATTGCATCAGAAGTATCCTGTCACTGTGCAATCCTGTCTTATGTTAGGAAAAGCGACAGTGAATTTACTTCTCTATTTCCCTTTTTCCTATTTTGTTATGTGGGACAAACCAGCAGATTTTTCCTTTTGCTTCCACTTCCAGTCCAGTTATGCCTGAAGTTGTATTGGTTGTACTTTTGATTAATGTTTAGAACAATTCATTAATTGTCCAGTGTTCAAAAATGCAGTTTTAAAGACTAGAAAATATTAAATAACAATGGACAGATCTTCTTCAGGACATGGGTTTACTCTCCTTTTCAGCCTTTAGATGCTCTGTTTCCCCTCATACTGCCACAGCTTCTTTCCCTCTCTCTTGATCTAGAAAATGGTGTTGAAGCTGTACCAAGAAGGTGTAGCAGTGCATTGTCCTGGAGTGTTAGTGGCACAAACTCTTCAGCAGACAGATAATGAGGGGCAGGAGGAGAAAAGAGGAAGTACTCTATCACTCTATGTTTTCCTAATTTTTTTTTTTCTTTCTTTTTTTCTGTTATGATTCAACAGACATATCCAAGTGATGGTTTACCTACAGTTCAGCTTTTTTTTTTTTTTTTTTCCCCACAAAAAGCTCAAAATTAACTTGGATTCAGTATAAATGAATTCTTGATTCAATTAATTCTTCAACCCATATTTTATATGCCTTCTTTTAAATCTAATCAGTTCTCATCCCTTCTTTTTCTTTGAAAAAAATATTTTTTTATGTCCCAAATAGGCTCTGCTATAGTTTTGGTCTTTGATCACTTATGGACAAGAGAAGGAAAGCCAAACTGTAGTTAGCACTTCAAAAAATCTCTGAAACCAGACAGAAGTTTCATTAGTACTAGAATATGATCTAACTTTCAACTTGAGCCACTGCTATAGGTATTAACATAATTTCTAAACTAACTGAATAAAAGTAGCAACAAGGTAATATAACCTTAGTTCAAGTTTTGATATCTTGTCAAGAAGCACATCCTAATCAATATGTCTTCTTTTTCTGCAAATAGATGGTGGTGGTCAAGCTTCCTTTTACCTGCTGCCAACAGCAATTGCAAAATTGTAAGCATCCTGTGTGTATTATTTGTTGTGAGTCACAGTCAAACTGTGTCTTGTTTACTAAAGCAACTAGTTTTACAGAATGAGAAGAAATACTTTTCCTTAGTCACCTTTTACAGTCAGTCTGTTGAGGAGATCTTGTAAAGGGCATATGACAAGATAGACTTTTAATATGTAAAGAAGTTAGATGTTATTATCTGAACGGGGTTTTTTGTTTGTTTTTGGGGTTTTGGGGTTTTATTTTGAAAAAAAATGCAGACCAAGATCTCAGCAAAAGTGGACTTACGATTTTCTTGAGGGACCCGTGAATCTTTGAGTCACAGTGTTGTGCTATGTAGAGCAATTCCCTCTTTTCCTTTCCTCTCCTGAAAGATCAGGCTTTGCAATCTTTACCCAATCTGATATGAATTTAAAAAAAAACAGTATCAATATTGTTATTGACCAAGTCTCCAAAAATCTGTGCTCAATGAAAAATCTGTTGTTATCTGCAGTTTTGTTGTGTTTCCATAGGGGATTTTTTATGCCTTTGCCCGAAGGAATTGGTTAACCTGAACATTGTTTCCATGGCATGAGTGGAATTAAAGGAATGAAGAGTTTTGTTCACAGTTTTAATGCCAAACATCATGTCCATTAATAGAACACTGGATAATATGCCAGGAGCCTTCCAGCCATGCTTTCACATGACGCCAGCTCTTCTCACTGTAAAACAGCATTGTTTTCTGACACTTGTCCAGGAGCAAGAGCTTTTTTACAAGGATCAAAGTGAGAGTGTCACAGACATTGGTCTTCTGCTTAAAGGAATTATTCCTGGCATCATTACTTAATTAAGTGTATTTGTATGTTAAATGCAGTAGCTCTAGAGCTAAGTTTGCATTTTCTAATAAAGTCACGGGTATGCTTGATGAGTTCTTTAGCTGAAGATTTACGTAGCTTACTGTCAGGGAGAGGAAAAAACACTAAAGCCTTCTCTAAGCCTATTTCTTTATCTGCAGTAAGTTGTATGCTGTGACCATTTAATTTTATTATTGCTAACTGCACTAAGCCATTGATTAATGCTATTATAAGCTGACTTTACACTGAGTCAATTAAAAGTCTGTGTTATGGTTTAACCCCAGCCAACAGCCACACAGCCACTCGCTCACTCCCTCATCTACAGGTTTGGGGAGAAAACTAGAAGAGTGAAAGCTGAGGAACTAATGGGTTGAGATGAAGACAATTGAATAGGAAAACAAAAAGCCACACACATGCAAAGCAAAGCAAGGAATGAATTCACTGCTTCCCATGGGCAGGCAGGTGTTCAGCCATCTCCAAGAGAGCAAGGCCCCATCACGCACAATGATAACTTGGGAAGAAAAATTGTATCACTCCAAATGTCCCCTCTTCCTCCTTCTTCCAGCTTTATACACTAAGCATAAAGCTGGAATATCCCTTTCTTCGGTTTGGGTCACCTGTCCTGGCTGTGCCTCCTCCAAATCTCCCATGCACCCCCAGACTCCTCTACAGTGTGGCACTATGAAAAGCAGAAAAGGCCTTGGCTCTGTGTATGCCCTGCTCAGCAATAACAAAAAGATCTCTATGTTATCAACCGTGTGTTCAGCGCAAATACAAAACACAGTCACATACTAGCTGTGCAGAAAATTAACTCTAGCCCTGCCACAATCAGCACAGTCTACTACTTATACTTTAGCATTTTCTCTAGCCCTTCATGGTTTGAAAAGCACTGATTGGGATTCCTAGGTAAGTGCTCAGTTCCAAAGTTACTTACAGACATTTAACTGGGATTTTACAGCTTTGTTTCTAAAGCTACCTGAACTTTCAGATCTCATTATTTCTTTATATGGTGAGCTCATAGTAACACAAGACATAGTTTGGGGAAAGTGATATGCAAACTACCAGAGGAGCTGTAACGCAATAAAAGGGAATTTATAAAAATTCACAGTCTCCATACTTTTAAAAATTCCATGTTCAAAACCTAAATATGTTGTATTTACATAATGGATTCAGTCTGGCTATATGTTTGAGCTGTCACCCAGTATTGTCTGAAGTAGAACTTTAGACACATATAATTCCTTCTTCCACTCATCTTTCTGCCTCTCCTTTTGAAAAAAGTGTGAGGCAGACTTTTGACTAGATGGGAGATGGGATGTGATCTTGTGGGGTCATCAGCCTGAAATGTTAGGGATTAGGAATTTGGGAAGTACTGAAGACCATCTCACTACAATGGTACATTTGTAGTCTCAGCTCTAAGGACCTAAACCTGTTTCACATTTTCTATTTTATTAGTCTTTTAAATACCAGTAGAGCTGCACAATGTAGAGAAGCAAGCAAAATTTTTAGACTGGGTCCTGAAAGAACTATATTTATGTTATCATTGAATTGCCTTAGAGTAATTAGAAGAGACTATCAGTGGCACTGTTAGCTTGGGTGAAGTGGCGTGCTGATGCAGGTATATTGCCTTTGATCTCTGCCCTTTTGTGGAGCCTGGTGCAGTTATAGTACAGACTCTGGAAGCTATAGCTATATATTTGAGACTGCTTTCCTCTATTTTACTTTGATAGGCAGTGCATCCCGATATTTTATCTGTTTATTCTTTCTGCTCTAGGCTCTTTTCATGACAGTGTTATTCATGTGTTGCTAGGACACTGGCATGTTGGAAAAGAAGGAGGAAAGTCACAGCTGTCTCCTCCTTATGCCAAGACCTTTAAGGCAGAATCTGGGTCCTTAGACAGAGATATATTTACTAAATTGGGACCAAGAGGATATGTTCAAGGTGTCCTGAAATAGAAACATCAGGTTTTCAAATGTAAACATCCTAAGTTAACAGAAATTTTAAAGGAAGCAAGGAAGGCAGAAATGTCTGAACATTTGTTAGGGGGTATAATGTCTGCACATGGAATGAAAGAGCACCATTCAAGTGCAAAGAGTGAGACAAATTATCCTGCTCAGAATGAAAAATAGAGTGTATTTGCACCTGTCACAGAACACTCAACACTACAGTAGACAGGTTAAATTAGGGTGCCTTGTTAAAAAAATCAGTTTTATTAACTCCTTAATCATTAAAACTCTCCCCATTTTGACTCATCCTTGGTCTAACAGTCTTGGGAATACTCTGCTCTCTGTTTCATGGGAAGGTTTTGTACAAAAACAGAACTGAGATTGTTTGCTGCCAAATTTGATTCAAGAATCTACTCACAGAGATAGCAGAGATGAGTGAGCAAACGTGGATGATGATTAGAAAGCAAAGACACACACGTTGTAGCATGTCTGTAGATGATAGATGATGTTATACAGAGTGGAAATGGGGTTGAAAGCACACATACAAACACAAGCATGCAATGTGACGTGAAAAGTTAAATCGTGTCTCAAAGTCTTGCTAGTACCAAAGCCAATGGTTGATTTGTTAGTGGTTGCGATAGTAAGAGTTTTTGAAGGGCTGGAGAACAATCTTGGTTCTAAAATTAAGAGTGGGAAGTCTGGTAAAATTCATCTAAAAAGGAAAGGAACGGGATGTGTACTTTTCTAATGGTTTATTACTAAAGGAAAGAATTTTAAGAGATTAGGGCCATGGTAGATCTCCTTAAAAATTAAAGAGCTTTTTATCTTAAACTTCACTAAACTGAAATCAGCAGCAGACACAGAATACTTAAAATGTAAACAAATAGACTTACGTTTTTTAAAAATTCCTAACAGAAAATCAGATAATCAAATTAAATTTTCATAAAATTACATTGCATGAATTGTAACTAGTCTAATGTACACAAAACATGATCTTTCAAAGAAAAGCAATAAAGTTGCCAAATAAACCAATGAATTTCATAAATAAACTGTATTAAAAATTGTGGAATGCAACAAGTCAATGTATTTCACTAATCAACAAACACTTAGGAGCTGCAAAACAATTCATTATGTACATAATTCAGTATAGCCCCAAAAATGCATTAGCTTATGGTTTTACTCCCTGCATCTTTGCATTTGCTTGGCATCTGGAATGGGATTTTTTGTAGTACTTTAAAAACAGGGACAAAAATCCCAAAACAAGCAAAAGCCATATTTATCCATTCTGATGTGATTTGAAACATATATACATTTAAAATGTCTGGTTTGTACTCTGGGTGTATCCAATTTGCAACAACTCCTTCATGCAAAGAGGAAATTAAAGAGCAGATTGCTAAATGGAATACAAACATGATTTCACTCAGGCTTGCTAATACATCAGGCTGAAAGCCGACACTCTCCCTTATTTAAAATTATTCTAAACAGTGCATGTCAAATATTTTAGACATTATTGAGAATGGCTGTCACATAAAATGTAAAAGGGCTCCACATACATTCGGCTTGGCTTTACTGTCTGAATGCGTGAATCTCTACACTGACACAAAATTGCTACCCTGTCAGCATGTAAAAGGACGGATCATTTAATCTCTTTAGTGATGAAGTTTCAAATCCACAAAGCACAAGCTATCAGTCCTTTGAGATGATTATGATGCCTCGAACCTGACAGCTTGTGATGACAGCTTTCACAAATTCCGGAAATCAAATTGTTTCTGCATCTAACAGAAGAAGGCAGGTGTGTACATAACAAAAATAGATGAGGTTAAACATGCGGGTAGTGTGATCTTTATGTTCAGTGTAATTGTTAGAAGTTATACCAGGGAAAATTATAGATTTTGGTTTTGAACCTCTTCATGATATACACAGATGAGGGCACCAATAACCCATATGGGTAAAAGGTTTGCCAGGAAAGGAATATCAAGATAAACAGATGTCTGTACCATTGCCATATGGCTCCTCGGAAATTGGACGACGCTATGGCATTTTGCCACAAGATAGATCTAGTGTTATTTCTGTGCCAACATTTTAAGCAATGCAAGGAAAGAATGCATAACTATCTGCAATTAGCTGTGTTATGTAAATATATAAAAATCTAACCGGTTTATGGGAGTTTTTGTAGAATTATACATTTCTGAAATACAGATAGCAATTCACAGGAAAATTATTTGCTTCAGCTCTTCATTTGTTGTACTTTTTACTCAGAAAGATGTGTTAAATAAACTAAGTTGCTGCGCTGATGAGGCTTAATTTCACAGTTTATCTTTCTGTATAGAACAAAGAAATTGTCTCTGAAACACAGTGTTAACAGCGCTAAAAAAGCAAAGGAAAGCAGAAGGAAACTATAAACCATTCAAAATAAGGTCAGTAATTCTAAAACTCAGCTCAACTGGATAGCTGCATACATAACGAAATTATTCACATATGACCTTGTATCCAAGGTCAAAGGTTTGCTGTTATCATAGAATGACTACTTAGTAGAACTTTCTGATCATTCAAACACTACTGGCTAACAAACCAGGTGTATTGCTGCATTTTCATGTATGCTGAATATAATCAGGTTTTTGCACTGGCTCAGACATACTCTTGGTTCTGGTTCAGACTGGTGTTCTTTAGCAAAATAAATGAAAGCATAGCATGAGGCACAGACATGCAGGAGAGGATACCATAGAGGGTGTTTCCACTTCATGGAATGGTAACTTGGCTTCTCATGTTGTAATAGCAATAATAGGGCTTTTGAAAAAAAGTTTAGGGAAGAATATCTGAGTATAGCTATTACATTATTTGTATACTTAAATCCAAAGCACAAAGCTTACATTTTTATTAAGAAATTACACTTGGCAGATCAGGGTAAAAGCTTCCCTTATTAGGTCTCTAATGGTTCTCAGGATTCTTTGCATTAAATAGTACCTAATATTCAAAAACATCAACATGTCTTTAGGGCACAAAACAGAGCAAGAAGACACAGAAATAAATCTAAGATTAAAAAAGCTAAATGAAAAAGCCTCCACATCATTCTTCAGTGATATTTCCTCCAGCATTTCAGTTTGGAGTTATTCCTTCCAAGCACTACATTTTGCTGTTTGAATTCCCCAGCTCTAGAAGTACTCAAAGCATTTAGAAACTTTGCAAAAATTCCTTTAGCTAAAATTAACACTCAAACTGATTCTCTCTTAATTAAAATCTTTGCCTGTAAACCATAAACATAAAATCACAGAGCAGTAGAAATAATCAGAAAGTAGATTCCACAATTAACCTGTGGGATGGCAGCCATGATATAGAGAGCGACTAGGGACAAAACAAAGCAAAACAAAACCCCAAAACACTAGAAAGTGGAAATGTCTTTAAAAAAAAAAATAATAATAAAAAAAATGCTGACCTCAGAAGGTAGCTAGCAATTTTACACAACTCGTGTTACTCTGAGCAAGCTATACTGACACAGGTTGCCATCACAGAAGCTTTGGACAACCCCTTCAGACCATTCCTTTTAGAAATCCATGAGGTTTTCAGAGGATCTATGCATACTTCAAAGTTTTGATCACTTGAGCTTCTCAGTGGCCACAGAACTGCATAGCCTGCAGTACAGGTCTTTTTTTGACTCTTCATTTCCCTGCAGTATTGTAGGCTTCAGGGGAAAATTCAGCCATAGCTTTGAAGCACAGAGATAGTTGAACTTCTGTAGAAAACTCTGTGGGTTTTTGCACTCAGCAAAATGGTTTTTTATGCACTTGCATTCTTTTCTTTAACAAGTCTTGCATCCCTACCCACATTTCATTAGAAAACTGATTCTACTGCAGAATATTCAGGCGTAAGACCAAGGCACATTAATATTTCAATTTTTTACTGAGATATCAAGGCTTTTGACAGACAAATAGTAAGTTGACCACATCTTTTGGCATAAATGGATAATGGGTCTTCAAAACCAGCTTGCACTCCCACCTAATTATTATTACTGTGAGTCACTGTCAAATTCTATTTGTATAATACTACATTCAGCTATATTCAGCAGATTTGTTCCACTAGGTTGATTCAACAACAGCTCTTGGTCACAGTCTTTTAACACCTTATTCAAGGGAGGAGAAGTAGGAGGGAAAAGAAAGAAGGCAGAAAATGAGAAGAGGATTGAGAAAAGGAATAAACTTGTAGGGCACCTAACTTAGTTTATGATTGTGGCTTGTCTGTTCAGTGCAGTGAGAACAGTGTGCTCTTAAATGAAAATACCCTAAGCATTATAAAAGTCATCTTTCAAAACAAGATGCTGCATTTAACGGCCAATACATAGACATCCGTAAGAATCTAATTTTAAATTTTCACCAGAATTCTTTCTACGTTAGACCTGGGAGGGAATAAAAAAATCCATTATCAGAACCAGTGTGTTTACTTAATGGGAATTCAACCTCCCTTTTCCCTACACATTTTCTTTCAAAATGATTTTGTTCAAGTGACACATATCCTTGAGATATCTTGCTTTTAGTGAACTAATAATGTCCTGCTTTTAGTTAGAAAGGTTTTCACTAGTGTTACTGGTATATTTGTGGGCTGTTTGTTCTGTGATGTTGTAGTCTGAAAACTGTATTTTGGCTGCTAAAAATTCAGATGTTATTTTACAACTTAATCAGAAAATCAGCTCTAGGATGACTTTACCTAGACAGAAGACTGAGTATTGCTGAAATCCCCTATTTGCAGCAATGATTACGCTGGACAAGAGAATAGACATTAATAGCAATCTTAGGGAATAAAGAAGTATTTTTCTGGGAATATCTAAATTGAGTTATTTATCATAGCAAAATGAAGGCCAGAAGGAAACAGAATTACTTTCTATAGCTATACTAGATAGAAAATAAGGGAAAACCTATTTGACTAAAGGACAGTGTTAGCACAATAATTGGTTACAAACTGACTGCTGAATGCTTTCTGTCTGGCAGTAAGAACCTTTGAGCCCTAAAATAGATTGCATAGGGTGCTTAGGGAAACTTTTTACTGCACGCTTTAAAGAACAGCATAGACAAATGGTTTCAAGCTCTGTGATCCACAAAACATGGGGAAAGACTAGATAACTGGACAATCTCTGAAACTGCCTTCCAGCCTTATTTTTGTAATATGATTTCATACAAGAACAGAGGATTGGACCAAATTTAGTGATCAAACTATTGCTTCCAGAACTGCACTGTTATTCTTAAGACAAATCAAAATCTCCAAGGTAGTTTTTAGCTGTCAGAAAACTATACGTTTTGATAAAATTTTTAGCTCTGCTACCCAGAATGGATATTTTCACGTACATTAAGAAAGGAACAGTTTTTTCAGAAAGTTTTCAAGTCCCAAAAGAAGTCTTGCTTAGCACCTGGAAGAAAGGGGCAACTTTTAAAAGTGCATTTCAGAGGGTAAGATACATAAAAACCAAAAAACCCCAAAAAACCCTAAACACTTGAAAGCTTGAAAAAGACAAAAAAGGAGCTTCAGAATGCTTTGTCCATATCCCAACAAGAGTCTTTTCACACATTAGGATTTTTTAGGTCTAAAACTTAATTCTTGGATAAATTTTTTTGAGTATCTAATAAAAATGTTTATCTACGTTAATTTTTTGATACTATTGTATATACTATTAAAATATGTTATTGTGACAATATGAGTTGTATTGCTACAGGTTTCTTAAGTTACCTTACCTTTTATTTATGTTCTGGTAGCACCATAAATCTAACCAAAACCAGAATCTATCTTCAATACATAGTTATAGGTAAAATGAGGATTCCAAAGAGTGTGGGTAGTGGTAGCAGTATTCGCAGTGGAGTGAAAAATTACAACCACGACTATTTCCTTCAAATCAGGACTTAGAAAATTATTTGTGCACAGCAAGTATTATACATTTCAGTTTGCGCACCTACGATATTTGTTTGTGTGGGAACTTCATACACTTGGATGAATTTGCGTGCTCAACTTCAGGATTTTGATTGCTACACTCATGGCTAACCGTCCCAAGGCCTGTATCTCGTAAAGTCAAATTTTGCTTTATATGAGGAGCTAATAATTGCTATAGCACAGACACAGATCACTTGAATTTTAGGAGTATAATCAGCACTCCTCATGTAGAAAGAAGGTAATACAGAAATTGAAAATGATCTGTGGGATGTTTTCTTTTCATCAATTTATTCACTTGTCTGGAACAGGGACTTGCCCTCTGTGACAGAACCTGGAGAAAATGCCTGTAATGTCCTAGCAGCACATAACAAGCTGTGGATAAATGAAATCCTCTACTGCAGCAGCTCTCAGTTAGCTATACCCAGAAGCAGCATGAGGATTCTTGAGATGTAGAAAGCTTTGCTACAGATGCCTAAGGACAGACTGTTAGGATACCTAGGATTTTCAAAGACAGTATGCTGTATTAGAAATTGGTTTTTTGTTTGGTTTTCAGCTTAGACTACAAAATTCTCTGGGTGTTTAAAGGAAACTTATTTTCATACATGTGGGGGTTTTGTCCTTTTTTTAACTTCTGAAAAATGTCTGAAATTAGTTAAGCATCTGTTTTCTTCTTTGTTTGAAGCAACTTTTACTTTTAAACAGCTGTTTAGCCTATGATAATAGTCTTTCTCCTGGGAAAGCAGTTCATCTTTGTTGCCAGTTTCCATTACCTTAGGATGTGTTGTTTTAAGTCACTAAAAGGATAATTTCTGCTGAGTTTTCTACTACATATTTGTGCCTGTGTGACTGGTTCTTACTCTCTGGCATATTGGCACAATTCTTGTTATGTTTATTACGTTGTTAGGCAATTGTTAGAGCTATGCAACTGACTGACCTTTTTCTTGGAGAAATGTAAGATATGAGAAATGAATGGAGTGGGGAAGTTCATTCAGCTTTCTTTTTTTCCCCCATTTGCCTGTGCATATACCTTCTTCATTGTTTGAGTTCTTGTGTTCTTCTAGAAAAAAAAGGTCATACTATATTATTAAATACAAAAGAATGCAGAAGGCTAGTTTCCCTCAGCTTTTACTAGAGGGTGGGATGGAGAGACTCTCAAAGCCTCAGGAGTCAAACAAGAGTTCGCCAGAGCCTGAGAAAAAACACTGTAATGAAGGAGGCAGAAATTACTGAGCTTGCAGTGCTCTCACTGCTTTTCTTTTCCTTAGGTTTTTGTTTTGGTGAAAATTATTTTTTTTTTAATAAGCAGCTTTAAAAATTCCTTATAAGAACAAATCACTCAAGACAGCCTTCAGCTTTGACTTTATTACTACCCTGGAGTGTAGTCCATGGGTCCTGGAAAAGTGCTTTGTCTCTCAGATTTTCAGAAAAATGCTTTTTATAGGAATAACTTTTTTAACTCAAAGATTCAGGAAGATGCCAAAACCTTTCTTCTACTGCAAGAGAGCAAATAGCAAGAAGTTAGATAGAGTTTTATGCAAAGGCTAAGAGAACTGTTCCTTATTCTATTTTGTTAAGACAGCTTTACGATCTTCAAACCACTGCCTGCTACCCCATTATTTTTGACAAAAAATAGTCAAAGATCTTGAGCTCCAGATCAGCTCAATAATCTACAGTAGTCAGGGTTTTTTTCGGTTAAAAATGTATCAATTTATTGATTATCTCCGTTTATGAACATCTACAGCATTTCTCCACAAACACTTTAGCCACTGTTACTGGAGAGGGAGAAAACTGCAACTTGAGAATGAAAATGTGTGACTGTCTTCTAGAATGTGGTGATGAAACACTATGCAGAGCTGCAATCCTAGGTTCGAGTTTCAACTGTTTCATAACAGCTTCCACTTTCCTGGTTTCCCTTACTGAGAAAATTGTCTTGAGTCATTCATGTTCTTTATCTTTCCAATCTTAATTTCATTTCCATATGGGAAACCACAGTGTTGCATCATAGAACGTGTAAGCAATAAGATCATATGAAAAAGATGGATATCACATGCATCAAAGTCAAAAGACTCTCTTTTTTTTTTTTAGTGACACTACAGAGCTTATATTCTTGGTGAGGACTAATGCCAAAAGATGTATGTCTTCCTTTGCATTTTCTCTCAGTAATTTTTTCAGCTATGCAGTTGTAATGACTATGACTGTGGATGAGACTTTTAGAAATGTTCAGAGTTACCTTTCTGTTTCTTCATTAAAGGATTGGCTTTTTGCAGCAGAGCTGTAATGAGAGTCACCCCTTGTAGCCCTTTGTAACAGCTCCAGTTCACACAAAACTAATCTGTGACAACCTGATCTCCTAATTCAATGTCTGTTCCACAGCACTTTGGAGGGTCCTGAGGGGCTGCTGCAGCCCCGCTTAGATGAAGGCACATGAGAACTAACCTTCCCTCTCTGTGTTCAGGGAGTTGGGTTTTACTCAACACTAGGAAGGCTTTTCTGCGCCTACATTTGATTTTCGAGTATACTTGTTAACCACTTTCAAAAGGATGGAGTTTGTCACAGAACTACAAAAAAGTCAGCCTTATATTCCATGACTCAAGTGAAGCTGATATGCTTGTGAAAAGTCACAAGCAGTAGGACTAATCTTAGCTGACAGATATTCTGGGAAGATACCTGGTTGCGCAATCACTGAAAAGTTTCTTACCTAATATCACACACTAGAAGGTTGTTGTCAGAAGATAGCTGGGTCTTATTCCTCTTGATTACTTTTCAGGGGTGGGTTATTGTTTGCCTAAAAGAATTGGTGAACCTAATTTATAAATACTTAATTCTCTTCTAATTAGGAAAAAAGAGAAAAGGAAATGTAGTATATTCATATTCCAGTTCAGAACTTGAAGACTGGAATAAGACATAGATCTTATTGCTGTTCTTTTAAGATGCTCAATTAATGTAAATTGTACTTTGAGTCATTCTTGTTATAGCAATATTATAGCAATAATTAAGAGCCAGTTTAAAGAAGCCTCCATGGTGCAGGGCAGTATACAAAGCATCAGCAGGTGTTCCTTTATCAAACTTCAGCGGGTAGAGAAAGGCAATGGAAGTTGGCTCATAGAGGGAACCACAGGGCAGCAATAAACATTATTTACTATCTTTTTTCATACCTCTTTCGTTCGTGATTTTTTTCAGAGTCAATGAACACAGGGAAAAAAGGAAAGTAAACAGGGCAACAGGACAGGAAGAGAATATAAAATGGAATTAAGCAGGTATGTAGACGCTGTGAGGAAAATAAATTACTGAAGTGATTAGTAAGACAACAAGTCAGCTAAAATTACAGATTCAGTGAATGTTCAGGTGACCATGCCTTGACTGATTCTGTGCCTGTGACCAGGTATTTTTCCATTCTGCTGTGTGGTTTTGAGGAACAGCTGCAACAGCAAGTGGTCATATTTTTATGGAAAATATGGATAGCAGAAGCCCTTTCATTCATTTCTCATGGTATTTTTGATCTTCCTATTCGGAGTCCTCTCTAATAACATAAACACTTCCATCTTTCGAAATACAGTGCTAACCTAGAGATTGAACATGAAATTGCTAATCAAAACCCAATCTAAATACTAAAGTGTTTATTAGGAAGACAACAGGGAAAGGAAAACATCAAGAATCTTGAAAGTCCTGCTTGATTTCGTGTCTTGGTTTGGAAGACAGGCGTTTGCTAAGGCAGGTGGAAAACTGCCTTACAGGATATGACCCTCCCTCCGAATTGTTGTAAGGTCGAAATCAAAGGCTCTCAGGCAGAGATATGGGAAAAGGAATAACAGTTTTTACTCGTATCTATAACGAGGGAACAAGCAACAATAACAGTAGCAACAACAAATAAACCAACCAGATACCCGGTGGCAGCTTTCTCTGGGCTGCCAGACACCGCCCCTCCCCTTTGGTACAGTTACGGTCACGGCTGGCAGGGGTGCTGTGACGCGAGCTCAGGTCCTCGGTGATGGCAGACGGAGCAGAGGGCGAGGCGGCCGCACGGCGAGCAGAGCTGCAGCAGGGAATCCCAGGGCAGCAAACCGGGAGGCAGAGCCCGTCCACTCGAGCCGGCGAACAAAAGGGCAGCAGAGACTTCAGCAAGGAAGGAAAAACCCAGCAGCGCTGAGCTCCCGCGGCAGCAGCGAAGGGAAAAGAAGAAAACAGCAGCTGTCTCCTCCAAGTCCCAGGGACAAGTGTGTCTCTGCCCACGGCCAGCCACCTTTTTCTTCTCTCGCCACACCTGGCTATGTTTTTAGTCTCTTAAGTGCGTCTTTGTCCCTTAGGTACCCAGTCGTTATCTCTTAGGTACCCAATCGTTGTCTCTTAAGTACCATCGTTAAGGCTCGTTAAGGTCTCTCTAGCCACAGGATGGAAAAATTCCCAACCTCCAACATTTTGGTACTATCTTTTTCAGCAATAACTGATGTTTTCAAAAATGCTATGTCAGCAGTGATGTTATAAAGCTGTGAACTACAGAGGGTTTTTAAGTCTGGTTTTTTTTTTGTTAGGATCCTTTCTTCTCTAAGGCACTTCTAGGTGTAAAGCACTATATAAAATATGCTGTCTATATGTATTCACATATCCTGTGTGCAAAATGCATATGAAATGGCAAGAGGTAATAAAAGTAAAGAAAACATGACAAGCCTCCATTGTGCATTTATCCCTTAGGCCTTGCAACTTCTGGACTATCAGTCAAAGCTGTAGCAAAGGGACATATGATCCCTGATATTATCTTCACTGCTATTCCTTTTATCACTGCTGCTGTCAGTCTATAACCAGGGTTACTGGGGTACTGTCTAGCAAAATTGCACTTGAAAAGGGAAGTGGTTCCTCTCACAGGGAAGAAAGGTAGGTATCTGGCAACTCTTACGAACAAAAATTATTACAACAGTTCCTGACTTTCTCCCAGAAAATTTCATTCATTAAAGTCAATTCATATTTACAAGAACAGAGGAAATGGAAATGGAGCTTTTACACTCCCAAAGTCAGTACACATTGTGGAAAAGATTCTTTAAAGTTACAGAGGTACAACCTGACAAAGTTTTTTTCTGCTACTACTTTGGCATCATCAGTAATGGCTCATCTGTCTGGTTATCAGGTGCTTTGTCTTAAATTATTACACTGTGCTTGTTATTTCATCGTATTTCCTTTCTACTTTGGAGGTCTGCTTTGGTCTGCTTACTATATGAACACATTCCACATATGTATGACAACGATGGGACAATTACTATTAAAAAAATAATAATTTTAGTATTATCATGTTATTTTACAAAGAGGAAGGGGTGCATTAGTCAGTGTGCAGACTTTCAGCTTGCAAGAGATTGTGTCATTCTGCTAGCTATAGTCTCCTCTTTTAAATATAAAAGAGTGCCTGCCTTGCAGACATTAGAAAGGTGACTGCTGTTTTGTATTCCTGTTCAAATGTTGCATATTCGCTAAATTTTCTTCTACATATAAATTACATGTATTATTTTATATAATCTTGAATAAATTATTCAGATAGAGAGGGTTTGGGTGTTTTTTTTTTTTTTTTTTTTTGCATGTAAAAACAACTATTTGTACTGTATTATTTTTTGTTATTCATGTATTGGTTGTTTAAAGACATATTGGAATGTTGAGATGCATTTTCCCCTGTGAAATGTAATAAATTGTGGACTGGAAATACATGAAACCTGAGCATTTTAATTGTTTGCCCAAAGAAGAATAAGCATAATGTCACACGTGGTTGCTGAATCTGCAATGAGCTCCCCACAGCTGGAAAACTGCAACAGCAATTCTTGCAGCCAGCTGAGGTTTGACTCACTTATTTCACCTGGGATGGGTGGAGAAACTTCCTGATTTTTCATGAACTCACACTAGTGACAATATGGCATTAAAACACAGAAGGACTTTCAATTTTTGATTATTTACCCTTGGAAAATAATTTTGTCTATGTAAAATCTGTCAAAATTTAAGACAGTTACTCCAATATGGTTCAAAACACAGTTGAAGAGAAATGAGAGATTTTCAATTTTCAAATGATACTAAGAACCTTCTTCTGTGATTCTCTGTGAGAACCTGTTACTGAATATAGACTCTTATATGTAAATCAGACACTTTATATGTTGTTGATAGATTGTATCTATGGGAAAATTATTTGCAATAACTTGGGAGGCAGTAAAATACAATTTTCTTGTTTATCACAATTTCTTTATTTTCCTCTGTGCTTTGCCTGCAAGAAACCACTTGTTCAATCACAAACACTGGGTTGAACACTCCTGTAAAAATAGCACATTTGTAATGTGGATTTAAATTGAAAGTGGTATCTGTAATTTGACATATTGTTTAATCAGACACAAGTTGCATCAACAGCTTGGATGCAGCGTAACCATTAAAAACTCCAGTTAGGGCATAGGGAAGCCTTTTGTGTCATTTATGACATTTACAGACTGTATTTGATAAAACTGTAAGAGGTCCAACTGGTTTTGCATGTATCTGCTCCTTCATATAGATCTAAGTTCAGAGTTTAAGATTAATCAAACTTCAGTCTTTGAGTCCACAGCTATTTTTTTCAACTGAAATTTGAGCGATGGGTGTCTAAATAGCTCCAATTTTCTTCAGATTTAAGGCAGAGTGTTAAAACACCTTGACTTGTCTGACCTTCCAGAAAAATTTCCATTTGGCTTCTCTTGCCACAGTCACAGTTTTATCCCATAGTCTTATTTTGGGATCCTAATGTAGGCAGAGGCTTGTTGCCAAAACTTCTGTTTTCAGTAGTTATTCAAGTTTCCTCTTGGGTGAATTGGGACCTTACCTGACCTGTCGTTTTCCCTCTCTATCTCCCAGGATGGAGAAAATGTTCCAGGAAATGCATTATTTTCTGGCCTGGCTAAATTTTTGTCTGGCCAATGTTTAAGAAAAAGATAAGAAAACTTCTTTGTTGCTGTAGAAATAAAGAAGCCCATTATACAATTCACTTGGGCTAAGAGGAAATCCAGAGTTAATCACATTTTTTTTTAAGTATGGAATTTAGAATAGTAGATGGATCCCTTAAGTCCTTTATACTAGGCGTGGTTTACATAAAATTTTTCTTATTTAGTTATGTTCTTTTAAATACATCATAACAATGTACCCAAAACATTTTAGAAGAATAAAAACAGTGCTAGATTCTGCATTGACTTGCATGGACTCTATTAATTTTTACATGCTCTTTTTTGAAGCATTATTGTGTGATGCTTCTATTTTGAAAATAGTCACACAAAATCTCTTCACCAGACTAGAATATTTTGCTACAGGTAAACAAAGTATGAAAAAACACAGTCTACTTAAAAACAGTTGATACATGGAAACCAAGACAGATTTTTTTTTTATTATGAAGGTATTATTCTCTGTAAATGTCAAGAAATGCTGTGAGAGTAAGGGAATTTTGCAACCACATTGCAGCTTTTGTCACAATTGCCTTTCAAGACAAGTTTGTTTGCATCTCACAATTAGCACTTTTTCTCTTCATTAAAAAAATTTCCCGGATGCTTCTGAAACTAAAGTATGCAATCAATTTCACTCTCCTGGGAAAGAATAAAACCTCTTTTTTTTTTTTCCTCAGGCATCTTTCAGTGTTAATCACAAGTATGTAATGACACAATGGTGACTGAAAGATAGAGTTTGGAGTGTTGAGGCTTGTCCAAGAAGATTGTCTTATGTCATACAAAGTGTCCTCCCACTACTGAGTTGCCTGTCATCCAAGCAAAAGAAACTCTGAAAGTCAAAGTTCATCTTTTTTTTTATCATAACTCTGGTTGAAAAAGACTGATATCTATAACAACATCATTTCAGGTAGACCTTGAGAGTGGAAAAGAGAATTAAATTTGCATGCTTGAGGCACACATAGCAGAAAAGCTTTCTTTTTATATATTCTTTAGGGACAAGATAGTTTGCATATAAAACCTGGTCTGCAGCTCAGTCCTCACTGGTCACTTTTGTTTGGGCATCTTTGACAGAACTACATGGACCTTATATCGTACAAAACGAGTATTTATTAATATACCATGTCAGCATTTAAGACCAATATTCTAAAAATAAAAACATGAATGAGCTTCTCACCAGCTCAACAAGCAACAGACGAGCCTGGGCAACTGTCGTTGCATCAACCTTTTGTTAGGTTTTGTGACAAAAGCTCGTCTGCATCCCTCAAAGGAGAGCACAGAGATATCATCTGGGGTGACGAGGTCCAAACAAACCCTCACCTTCCTCCCAAGCCAGTGACAGGAGCCATCAGCCCATCAAAGGCTCATCCCCACAAACACAGCGATGCACAGGGGCACAAAGTCATTCAGCAAAACAAATTAAAGACCTGGAGCAAGGGTTGCCCTATCCAGGCCCTTCCATATCGGTCTCAGAAAAGCCTGTCCTAGAGACCCGCTGTGAAACACCTGAAAGTGAACCAATGCAGGGACACCTTTTGTTCTGAGAGGGGTCAGTGCCTAGGGCTGTGAGACACGTTAGGGGATGTGGAAGAAATGTACTTCAGGATTTCACAAGAATTCTTATGGGTATATTTAGGGGACAGATCTAAGTGGTTTGGGGAAAGATAAGTGTGGGAAAGTAGAGACATAGGGGAATGAAAAGACCTGGTCATGTGGTGTTTTCTGGTTGGTTATCTGTCCATTCCCCAAGCCTTGCCAGTACAGTCTGTCTTATAGATTAAATTTCTAACACTTTCCCACTGGCAAGATCACAGGAGTAACTGGCTGTCAGGGGACCAGTGTAGCTGTGGACAGCTACTGGTGACATGTGACACCCTGGGGTCTGAGGGTCTCAAGAGACGAGAGCTCCTGGTCCTTGTGCATGTGTCTAAAGAGAAGAGCACAGAGGGGATGTCTACTGGGGACCAAACATGGCATGGGGGCTCTGTGTGTGTGAGTGGAATCATCAGTCCCAGGAACTGGAGCAGTCCTATGGCCTCAGGGGTTTGTAGGTCCGGGTGACAGTAACTGGTAGCAAGTGGCCCTGTCCAGCAAAATGTATTTCTCTCTAACACCTACTGGTTCTCAAAACATATTGATCTTTTATTTCAGTGAGTAATTGTCTTCCAAAACTGATCACGTGCCATAGGTTTTCATGTTTTTCATAATGCTTTGAAATGCTATTACCAATTTCAAAAACTAAACACTTTTTATTTTCACTTTTCTTGTCTTTCATGGCTTTGACTTGTGCATTTTCACAGTTCAGTAGCAGTTTTGTTCATTAGAGCTGACTCAAGTCATACTGTTGGGCTTCACAAAGCACTAACTTGCAGACGGCTGAACCCTTGAGCTGTGAGTTGCATATCCAGATTTTTTTTTCTTGATTTTACTCCATGCTGTTTTAGGCAAAGATGTATTTATGTATTTTCCAGCTCTTATCACTTATCTCCTAAAATATTACCTATACCCACTTATTTGACTTTAGCTTTGACTGTATCACTAATATAGTAATTCTCTAGATATTAGAGATAACACAGAGGTACAATATTTTCATTATAGGTAATGTAAAACCACTTCACTTTTCATGTGGCAATTAGGGCTGCACAAGTGTTGAAATATATGTTAGGGGATGCATATATTTGTTATTTAAAAAACAGAGAGTAAAAAGACAGGTAAAACTGCATATAAAAAACCAAAACAAAACACTCTCTACAGAGAGGGAGCTCTAAAAGCAAACACAGTTTGAGCATTAGTGATTAGATAGTACTTTTAAGCCTGTTTGTTTTGAAAAATCTGTCCTTCCTACACAGTACCCTTCAGGATGCAATGTAAATTGAACTGCGGGACACTCTATAGCAAATATACAGTCATTATCTCTTAGCTGATTCTGTCTGGTGCCTCATAACTTTTCAGAGGTACATATGAAGCTCCTCACATAAAAGCTATTACTTTGTCTCCATGATACCTGTTGATATAAGATGATGAAATAAAGATGATTATTCATCCCAGCAGGCACCTGCTTTGACCTTGTTGTGTGTAGTTTATCACAAACATTGCTGTGTGGTATTTCAAGTCGAAAATTAGGCAGATGCAAGAACATAACATATGCCACTGGGCCATTTTATGTCTTCTGGCAGTACACATGAGAAGTTTATAATGCCACAAAAGCAACATTATACAGATGACACAGCAAATTTATACTAAGCCCGCTGCTAAAATTGGTCCACTTGAAAATGGGATCTAATTACTTACTTTCTCACTTTGAGAGCAGAAATTTTGCAGAGATCACAGTGAAAAAATCCATAGAACAGAAAATAGAAAAAGATTAAATATATATTTTTATGTGAATCCAAATAGCTAAGATACATTATTAACATTAATGTACACTTATAGTTAGTATTATTTTCCAAAGATATATTTCTGTAATTTGAGGAGAAATAAACAATATTTAGTGAAAAAATGTTAACACCTTCAAATATAGAATCTTTCCTTTTCATTTTATGTGCAAGGCACAAATAGGTGTAAAAGTACCAAAACCCCCCAAACATATAAATATAGCAAATACAAATTTAAATATATATATTTTAAAAAAACTAAAATATTCTCTCCAGACTTGTTCAGGAAAATATGTTCTAAGGATTTCACACATCCAACAAAATCAGATAGATTACAAAGCCTTCCTTTTTCGCTAGAGTTTTATTATGACACTTTTCTAAAGCAACAATGGTTTTCTCCCCATATTTGTAACTTTCAACACTGCTCTTTAGAACAACTAAACAGATTCAACAGAGGAAAAAAAGTCAATAGGACTGGCAAAATAAAAGATTCATAACTTTTATGTTTTATTTCACAAAACAGCTGTATTTCAGAAGACCACTCAGCTCCTGAATAAGTGTTGTTGGTTGCACAACAGAGAAAACGGTTTTAATGAAAGATTTTTTTGTCCTGACATTTTGGTGATTAATATATTCAGAAGTAACTAAAAAATACTATAATGAGCCTTTGAGAGTCCCTTCAGCACTGTATTTTCCAACTAGACAAACATCTGGCTAAAGACCATGAGATTAGCTCAGTTGGTTAGAGCATGGTACTAATAACATCAAAGACTTGGGTTTAATCCATGCCCGGGCCATTCACTTAAGAGTTCGACTTGATGATCCTTCTGAGTCCCTTCCATCTCAGAATATTCTGTGATCTGGAAGTAATAAAAAACCCATATTTTACATCCATTGTAAAGCATTCATATAAATCAAAGTGCCCTGAGAAATATTTAGCAAACGATTGTTTGCTAAAGTGTGAAAAAATGAAAGTTAGATTTGAATTAACATAAACATATTAAATTCTCCTTGCCTCCCTGATTAGCAGAATAAAGCTGTTACTCTCCCTGGCACACACCAGTCTATAATTCTGAATAGTATGTATGGATTGCATTAATACAAACTGGACTCTAAAACTGCAATCTAAGCAATTTAGATTTACACATCCTATTGACTTTCAATCACACTCTTCTTATATAAATCATGTACATGCAAAGTCTCATCCCAAATCCTGAGACTGAGTTTAAGCCATACATAGATGTCTATAAATACCTCGCCTTCAAATTAACTTGAAATTTTTGTAGCACACATTAAAATAGGGCAATTTTATCAAACCTAGTGTCCTCTTGTCTAGGCTAAACAGTTGACTTTTTTTTCCCTACAGTCTTTCTGCGTAGAAGCTCGAGAGAGAGGTCACTTCCAAAGGACAATTTGTGCTGTCCTAAAATATGTTTCTGGAACAGTAAGATCAAATCCTGTTCCTATTTACTTCTAATGTATTCCGCAAAGAGCTCTGTGGGCTCGTGGTTTGATATTGGTCTGATTCCAGCCAGAGAGCTAGCCCTGTGTGCAGCCTGGCCTTGCATCATATATTCTATATCCTTTGACCTGTTCCAGTCTCTATTTGATTAAAGAGAGGCTTTCATAAATGTTTAAAATAATAAGCACTGGATAGCTGTCTCTTTTACCCCAATTCATGCTGTGGGAAATGGCTACCTTCTTAGCAATCAATATTATTAGCAATTTACTTGTTTACAAAGAAGACTCTTTGCTAATCCAATGCTCATTGTTTAATTACCTCTAAGTATTGGTTTTGCTTGAAGAGTTTATTTTCAAGACTTTCCACAGGCATATTATATTCCCAAACATTTTCTTAACTGGGTCTTCACATAAATAAAGTTATCAAAGACAAGAAATATCTACACACCTTGGCCAGATTACTAGCAAAAGTCAAGAATAAGAGTAGAACAGTAAAATGGGATGGGATCTTATATTCACATATTAAGAGATGCCATTACTTAACTGTGTTTATTCATTGGACAATATTAATGGAACGATGCATCCTACTTGTGGAAACAGAAAAGAAGGAATATAGAGAGAATAAAGCTTAAATCTTCTACATTTTTTTCAATCAGCTCCTGCCTTCTGTTTTCACACCTCATACTTCCTTATTCCCCTAACAGTCTTGTCAGAATTCTTTAGTTTAAGGTAAATCAATGCAATTTAAAGGCAGCAGACCTAGTCTTTAATCAAAATACATGAAAGCTATTAGGAAAGCCAAAATTGGTAACCATTATACACAACTACAATAGAAATCTTCCATTCCAAGGAAAGTGCATGTAGAAATGCTGATAATCTTATACATCACCCTGTATAGCGAAGGCTGACTTTGTGGTAGCAACTGGAGAGTATACGCCAGAAAATTTTAAACAAAAGAACTAACTAGCAATAATTGTTTTGTGTATTTAGTAAGCAATAACACTGTGTGAGCATTTTATTAATGTTGCCAGAATAATTGTAAAGCACAGATGGCTTGTCCCCAAGACTATCACACAAGATGATAATACAGGGTAGTTAAAATGTGAAAGATTGTTCATCATGTCTTATTCTTTTCTTGAGGAAATATTTTATTTCCTGTATAGAGGTAATAACACTTTAAAATAATAAGAAAAGACATAAAAAGAAGAAGAATATAAATGGGGGAAAATATGGAGGTCAAGAAGGTCATGCCTATTTACATCAGCCTGTGATCCACCACAAGACTTTTTTGCTAAAAACACAAAGCTTCTTTAGGGAGTAGGATAACTGAAAAAAGTTTTTATCTTTTTAAGGAGCTGATATACAACCTATTTAACTCACCCTCCATTTCCTCCTTCACTTTCCACATAAATTCTAAGTATTTTTTACCTGGAAATACCATGTTACATTTGACAAAAAAAAATTAGAAAATATTTGGAAAAGTAGTAACCTTTACTTTAGAGACTACTTTTATGTGCATTCACACATGCTCTGTATTCCCAGATGGTTCAATCCAAATACCTGAAACATTAGAGTTATCATGAGGAAAACAGAGCCACAATGGATACTGAGAAAAGTGAGGTGGTTTTAATTCAGAGATGTGTCCCAACATTTAAGCGCTGTTCTTTGACCTACCCATCAAGACTCTGCTTTCACAATGTGCACAAGCATATAATTAAATCCAGCTTTATTCAAAAAGCAGTTCCCAGCCCCTGCACTTTTGTAATAGCTTGTTCTTATGTCGCACTAAAGCCCTAATTCCTGACTGTCTGAAATGGTATTATGTCTGTAAATACATTGGCATGCATGAAGTGCCTCTCTGTCTGAGAAAACCTGAATTTGGGGTAAAAGAGAAAAATGTTAAAACCAACTTTCCTTCTATTTCCATCCTTTTAGGACTTGTGCAGAACATACATGATTATGTCAGGGCTGGGTAAAATTGGCTCAGTCCCAGTATCTTCCAAGTATCTTCCAATAGTACCAAAGACTTGGTACCCCCTCCATATCTCCATACTGCACCCTTATTTGCCTTCAAAGTCATGCTGCAAAACAAAGCACTGTGTTTAATGCCCTCTAATTTTTTTTGGAAATGCTTATTCCACCATCTAATGCTTATCCTCATCTGCTGGAGGACTCTGAACTATGTGGCTTTTTCTCTTGCTGGCTTGTAAAATGAGCCTGTGGGCTCATTTTTCTTAAATGATTCTCTTCCCACTTTAGCCTAAGAGTACTTTATTTTGGAGTCTTCCAGAGGAGCATTATCCAGTTGAACTTGTGTGCTCTTTTATATCTAGAAGCTTTTCTGAAAACCTTAATGTTATAGTTGTCCCTAGACAGCCATCCTCCCAAGGAAAAGGGTTCAGTCCCAGCTGAGCATTCAAAGCAGGTAAAGTATACATGGGATATCAAAGGCATTGCAGCAAAGCGGCAATAGAGTTGCTCTGTGAAATTACGTATTTTTTTACAGTGATAACACAGGAGTGGTGGGTAAATCCAAAATCCATATTCTTCATGATCTTGCACACTGGCCTATTGCTAGCTCACAGGAAAGAGGATATGGATGCTCCTTTGTGAGGGGAAGAGGAGAGGCAGTGAAAGTGTTTTGTTTGAGATGGTCCTCCTGTGTTGTATGCAAGGCTCTAAAAAGTTCTCTGTCATGTGTATAACCTCTCCACAATACCAAATTTGATATTGAACTTCAGATACAAGTGGGTTAAAGAGATAAGCTCTTATTAGATAAAAAAATCATGCAATCATTTCAGCTGGAAAGGACCTCTACATTATTGAATCAAACTGTTAACCTGGCACTTCCTAAGCACCACATCTATACAGTTTCTGATTACCTCTAGGGGTGGTAACTCAACCATTGTTCCAATGTTTGACTACAGTTCTAGTGAAGAAATTTTTCTTTATGTCCAACCTAAATCTCCCTTGTTGTAACTTGAGGCCATTTCCTCTCGTCCTGTTACTTGTTACTTGGGAGAAGAGATGCACCTCCACCTCACTACAGCCTCCTTTCAGGTAGCCGTAAAGAGCAATAAAATGCAGATTATGATCCATTTCCAGATTATTGTCTCTTTTCTGAGAAAAGAAAAAAAACAAAAAAACCAAACCAAACCAAAACAAAACTTCTGATGAACCTAGTGTTCTCTACTGGGTTCCTAAACATAGAGCAGAAAATTTGAAAAAATCCTGTCTAAAGTAAAATCCACAAAGATTAGTATACTTCTTTTTGCATCCTAGTAAGCTGTAGATCTACACAACGTTTCCGTGTAAGCCGTAAGCACCGTTTTATATGAGTCTTACCAACTTTCCCCTTCAAAGAATTCTGACAGCACTAGTTGAAGGAGCATATCTGTCATTTTCTATCACTTCTCCAATACCTTGGAATTAAAACCTCAAAATCCTTGGAGCGCTCTCTCCTCTTAATTTCAGTGTCCTTCTCAAAGTGCTCCCAAGTCTTGCTAATGCCTTGCAGGTGTAAGAGACATGACAGGTTAGGTTCATATCAGTTATTTCACACCTTTCTCTTTTTTCTAAAGTTTGTGCATTACCATGTGCTGTATATTGACAGTCACGTCATTTTCAGAAACTGTAGCCACTTTCCACAAGCTGTAAATCCTTGCTATAGCTCTCAATGTGAGCTATCCGTGTAGGAAGAGATCCAACAAAGAAGGTTAAAACTCAAAATTATGAAATGAAGCACTTTTAACACTATACCAATACTTGTCAGAGCACTAATGTTGCTCTGCGATGCTTCAGATACAAGATTCAAAGAAATAGAGTAAAACAAAACAAAAAACACACTGTATTTTCTGATATTAAAAGCATCTACTTTTCCAGAGAAACAAACAACCCCCCAAGCTATTAACTTATTCAGTAGAACTGAGAGAAAACACTCATGCAATGCTAAGTAGAAAATTAACTAAAACAGCTAATCACAGCCTATAACAAAACTGCTTAAGAACGTCATCTATACAATTACATATTTGGAAAACCCCTTGCTGAGAAGTAAGCACAAGAATTTGTGACAATATCCAAGCAAAGCCCGATGCTGGTATATCCAGAAAAAGTAGATGAAAATAAGATGACACTATGCTGTGACATCACCTCATGACCCAACAAAAGCACAAACATGAAATAGGAAATTCATCCTTCCTTTGACTAGACTTGATTAAATTCCAGGAAGTATCAATACATTTTCACTATTCATTTCACAAATGAATTTTCTGGGATGGTTTTCTGAAAAATAAAGCGGTGGATTTCATTTTCAGAGAACAAATCTACAACAACAGACAAAACATTTTTGTTTAGATAGAAAAGTTGATATGACCTAGGGAAAATACTTCTTACCCAGAAAGCAATGACAAACAGAAAATGGAAGAAAATAAAAAGTACTAAAATTTTATGAACTTCTGTAGAAGATTATACAGCAATTTGAAATGCCAATGTAAGAGAAGGGTGAGCACAAACCTAATTACTTCCATAAGATTATGACCTGGTTTGGAAAATTGAGCTTTGCAAAATTTCAAGGCAGATTTCTGTTCCGAAGGCTGAGACAATAAGCAGTAAAATGTGACTTACCCTATCTTTGAGCAAAAGAGCTCTTCTTTTAGTACCAAGAAAACAACATAGTAAAGAAAATTATTTGAAAATTTAAATACAATGAAAGTATAACCAATACCTCAATGAAATAATTGTAATGTTACTGTATTGTACAAGACTACATGAAAAGGTAGTTTTACATGTTATTAAGACCACCTACTAAAGAATATTCCAAAACTCTGGAGAAAAAACCCAAAACTAAACAAGAGCAAATACAAAACCACAACCACCCAAACAAACAAATCCACCTCCCCACCCCCAAAATATACCTAAAAACACCGCCCCGCAAAAAAGAAGCCCAAAAAACCAAAACACCACAATCACAAAGTTAAAATAGAAGGCATTCATTTAAAAAAAAAAAAAAAAAATGTCTTAGAAAAACAAATTGCTGTAAAGCGTTCAGCTGTGAGAATGTTTTTCCATGAAAGACAAACTAAAGTCCTTGAAGAATAGGATCCATATTTGAAAAGTTTGAGAAGTGAGATATCCTAGGACAGAAGGAAAAAGAGAGAGATGGGTCAAAAAAGGGAAGTAGAAAAAGAATGAATAAACCCCATTATTTAAGTCTAAGAGACAGGGCATTATATTTTATTAACATGTGGTGATCAGCTTATTATTGTTTTTCAGAATGAAGATTATTTAAAGACATGGAAATAAAGGAAGAAAAATAAGCAAAGAGATTCCCTTTTCAATTCCCCATTTAAAGTATGCCCTGTAGCAGCAATAGCACAAAATATCTATCCTGTTAATAACAATCCTTTTATCACAGAAAACTCTGTGTATATAATTCACGTACTGTTGTATAAGATGAAGAAAGCAATATAAATATGCAAAAATCAGAATTTTGATACCTGAAAAATAATATAAAAAATTAAAATAAATACAAATTCGTTTGGTCTCCAAACACTCAGCTTGAAAGGAAAGCCTGAAGCCTATTTTTAAAATCAAGCCATAGATTTTGTTTTCAATAATACTGATTTATGTGTCCTGCTTGATGACTAGCAAGACTCCTTTCCCACAAGCAGTTACACTGCAGGAGGGGCATTGTGTTCTCTCTCTATTAAGCAAGAAAATATTTACAAAACAATAATCAAATCAATATATATCACAGCCTCAAGATCACTTCCACTTCAGACAAGTTTGAAAAACTGGTCCTCTAGACATCAAAGCACTCATCTAATAAATCACATACAGACTGCCAAGTAACTAGTAAAACATCCATATAACAAAGATGAATAATGACCTTACAGTTTATAAAAATGTTCTTAAGGATGTCCTTAAATAAAAATCATGGCAAACATAAATGAAGTGCATATAAAACAACTCTGAGACCACACTGCCAAACGTGGCCATAAGTGATATACTGATGGTAGTGAAAATCAACAAGAAATATTGGAGAAAAAGCCTGATGAGAGAATGTATTTTCTGTATTCCTCAATATTGTGGGAAAACATATACCCGCTGTTGCTTCTTAAATTGCCTTCAGCTCAATACTATACCTGTTATGAAATGTTATGTCTGGACTTTGCTTACATATACGATGACAAGAATAGTAAGTGCTTTTGATAGGAATATCTAGCCCTCTTAACAGGAGAAATACAAGTAGAATGCATATTTTCTGTGAATCCAAAGGTTCATTTCTGCTTTTCCTTATGTCAGTGTTAGTCTTGACATTTCTTCTGCCTCTAGAAGTGTTGATTGGTGTGTTGCAACTGGAAAGGACAAAAAATAAATTGTATTACAGAGGAAAGCACTTTAAAGAAGGTAATGAAAGGAAGAATTAAAAAGAGTTAATTATTCAGATACACTAGACTGCAAAGAGACATGGAAATTGAAAACAAGCATGTCTGTAGCATGGTCATATTTGTATTGGTTTCCCATTTTTCTCCTTTTATAATTTATAATCCTGTAAATTCCTTATTCTTTCCTACCTGAATCACAAAGAGGTATTGTATGAATCTGTCAACTGATATTTATTAACTGTATTGAAAAGGTGTTGAGTATTCCACTGGACACATTTAGGGCAGGCTTTTAAAATGCCAGCTGAAAATTATTTTAGAACCACATATTTTCAGAATGACTTCCATTCTGAGCAACAAAATGGCAGGTGACCAGAATAGGAGAGACCTAGAGAGGCATTAAACAAAAAAACAGAAAAACAAAAGCTAGTGAATCAACCTGACACTCAAGAGCCTTTTCAAGACTGAAATAATGAGTAGAAATAGTGGACATGCTTCTTATATGAAGGGGAAAATGATGGCATGCATGCTGAAGATAAGCTCTATATGTCATCATATTTCTTTTCCTGAGGTTCAGTTCTATACCAGGACGTAAAATAGTTCACTAAATTGAAACTATAGAAGATGTAGGCCCAAATGTCAAAACAAAAGTAACAATTGATGTCTCTTGCATATGCAGCTGATACTCAAGTGTGAACAGTCAACTCTGTTTTTCCTGATTGGTAGAATATAAATAACCATTTTACTTCCTTTGCATCGCAAAAAATTCCCTCTTAAATATCAAAAAGCTGTTTTTATTGTGAAAGACAGTATGTGTGTTCTTATTCCTCCGAGTAGGCTCATTTTTTGGTAATTTTTACTTTTTCAGTGACTACTGAATGTCTGCATTCCTGTTTTCCATAACACTGTTAAGTGATAGAACGTTTCTTGGAATTCTGTATGTTAGTCAGGTTTTGTGATATAGAAGATCAAGGAAAGAAGCACACAGATTCTGGTATCATCATGTCTTACGTTTCACCCAGATATTAAATTTTTCTTTGGTTGTATGTCTAGCTTTTTCCTTTATTTCTTTTTTGTGATGAATGATAATACTTTCTGAGCAAACAAATTATGCCACCCGTCTAAGAAGGATATAATACATTTTCATTTTATTTTCCAACAGTGGCACTAGGGTATACCAGGACACTTTTTTATGTATCAGGAAAGGTAGCCTGTTTTTCTTTCAGTACTCACACTGATTCTATTCTAGTTCCAGGCACTTACGCCACACCCATCACAGTGACAGCATAAAATGGAAAAGGAACAATATTTTCTACTGTCTGATTATGGCTGAAGCCATACAGACTTCTTTACTTTTCTGGAAGATACATATAGTACTCGGTCTGATACTACAATAAACTGACACAGTATAGACGATTTCAAGACGAGCAGTGACAAAACCATGCCATGGCTGAAGGCTGGGTTCAGCAGTGCCTGTTGATACCACATGTTTCAATATCACTTTCAAGCAAACCAGACAGTACCAATAAGACCAGCTTAAAAAAAAGAAAAATAAAAATTGCAGAATTGATGTATCATGGTTGGAATTTCCATTCATATTGCTCCTGCAGAGAAAAACACAAAAGTTGGAAGACACTTAGTTAACTTTCCACTACCACCATATAAGAAAGACTATATTAACCTCTTTGTCTAGAAACAAGAATTGTAAATGTCATCCTTTACTGGTACATCACTCATAAAGCTCTTTGTCGTGTCTTCCATTTAAAATTCTAGTTTCTGTAGTACAGATGCAAAATGTATTTTGTAAGTAAACCTTTTCAATATTTCTAACTTGTATGCTGGCATGTGTTGCTTTCTAACCCATTAACAATTATGGATAAAATATTGTGCTTAGTGTGGGAAAATTAAGAGCTTGTTCATACAGCTCTCTTCACAAGCATCTGGAGGTAACTGAAGATTTTTCAGAATGTATGAATGTATGTATACATATTTCACAATCAAATACTATAATTTCTTTCCCTTCTCAGGCTTGAAGAAATATAACTCCCATTACTTTTTTTAATTAGCAGTTTTTTGTTGTGTTCTGTAGTTTGACATTGAAATGATGTAGTGTAATAAAACATTTTTACATTTGTGGACTTTAAGAGTTGACAAAGATGTGTGTCTCCTTTCAAGAAAGATTGTTGCTATAAGAAGAAATGAGTACTTTACATCAAGTTTACTACTGGCTCTATTTATGACAAAAATATAGAGCAGGGTGTTCTGTTCAGTATGAGCAAAAAGATCCAAAAAATATACTTAATCTCACTTCATTTCTGTTTCCTAAAAGTCTCGTTTCAATGCTTTCTCTCAGGATGTAACCACGACTCCTTCCTAGACTTGTTTTCCTCTCTTACTGCGTGTCCTTTTCAATAGGCGTATCCTACTATTTACCCCTGGTCTGCTGTAGGTCTAAAATCCTAGCTGGTTCCTTCTCTGTTTTAACAGATATACTTACACCGTGCCTGAAACACAGTGTCTAGAACACCTGATGGCATTAATGAAGGCTGTAATGGATTTTGGATCAAAGGTTTTCTTGGAAGCAGCCATCATCAGCTCTCAATGTATTCTACAATAAGCCGCCTTTTTATAGCAAAGATTTTCAAAAAAAGCCTTCTAATCTCTGTGTAAGATTTACAAAGCTGCTGCCTTTTGATGTTCCAAAAACATTTGCATGATGGACATATCTTGTTATCCATATGGCTTAAATTTCTGAGTTACTTTGGTTCCCTTCAGATGTTCATTTCATCACATCTCATGTGGTAGTAAGATATTATTATGCTTATTTAGGAGATGGGGTAAAGAAAAAGGGAAACTATGAGTCTAAAAGGCATCCTCTAATTCAGGCATATAAAATTGTTTTAGGAAGCTGGATGTCTGTCAGTGAGCTATCTCAACAAATTTCGTGTAACATCTAGCATCTACCCTTAGCAGGTATCCTAAAGATCTAGGATGTAAGGCTCTTGTTCAGAAAAACTTGAGATTATAGGTGTTTGTCCCACTACCCATCCAATTATCTGTCTCCATGTGCATCTCACTGTCTCCCTGTTTCACTCCCGTCCCCACATTTTTCTCTCTCTCACACAAACACACACAGAAGATTGTTTCTCTCATCCACAAATACCCACTCTCCTTTTATTCAGTTTACAAGCTTGTAGGCTTTCCAGAAAAAAATCCAAAACTTATTTGAAATCTTTCTTTTCTTATTAACTTGTAAACTCTCAATAGGGTGCTTTTGGAAGTATCATCTCTCATATCCAAGGATGCTATGTGTTCATTATCTTATGGCTTCCTTTTAAGTTGCTGTATGTGTCTACGAAGTAGATTTCACCCTTTCCCCTGTATCCATTTCATCCTGCCCATATCTAGACATTATAACTCTTCTACAAATCCCATTCTATTGCATATGTAACATTACATGACATTAGTTTTGTAGCAAAAGTTTCTATCATTATTCAGAATGCAGAAGAAACTTTAAGTCTCTTTGATGCATTACAGCTCACATCACATCATATCACTTTGAGCCACACAAAGCCATATGCTGACAGAATCAGACATAACAAGACACAATGCATCAAATCTCTTTAGTTTTATACTCAAAGTGCAAAGACAAATGCTATCACAGAGGCTTGTAAGGCTGCTTAATAAAACTCATCACCAGAAAGCAGTGCATCCTGCAGTAGTGCTACACTTTAAGTGCTTCAGTAGAGCACTGATACGATATTTGATAGCATAATGGCAGTACAAACTTACTGACATGGTGAAATGAAGTGTTACTAAACATAAAAAAGGCAACTCACTAAATAAATCTAGAGGCACAAGTTTTCTGCAAGGAGCAGTATCAGTGAGATGCAGTATTTTCCTCACCCCTTACCCTCCTACTGATTTTTCTGTTTACATCCCCGTTATCTGGCATCCCATTTAGAGCACATGTTATTTTCACAGCATTCCCTAAGCTAGGCACATCCTAAAACGACCATCTGTTCACATTTTAAAACTGTAAAAGGGTATGATTCTTGCTTGGCCAAAGTTTTAGACTCCTTCCTAAGGATCTTTCAGTCCTGAAATCTGTTCCTACCGTTATCTACTAGGAAAACATTATGGCACTTTACCAGGATTAGTTTGCTCCAGTGGAGCACTTACAAGTCTTTGGAACATAAAAGACAGCATTTAATAAGTGGCTATTTTGATAGGGTACACTAGTCAACTATTGTGCTTCATCTTCAATCTGTACCTTCAAAAGTACAGTTAAAGGACGGGTTTTTTGCATGACTCTTTCGGGATGGTTTACCAGCTATCAGCTTTTTGATAATAATATTCAGAGTAACAATGATGCAATTGTAGTAAAATCTGTTAAAATATTACTGCATTTTGCAAAGCTACTGTGAAATGGCACATTTAATTGCTGAGTATGAAGTATTTGTTTTCTCTAGAACATGACATGTTAAGTTGCACGGTTTTAACACATCATTCAAAATGTTTATGTACACATGTTTCTTTATAAGATTGGAAATTTTGTGAAGGTTGATCAGTTCACTTGGCCAAAGAAAGCAAGTAGAAAAACTGAATTATGAGTAAAAGGACTTCTCTTTTAAGAAAAAGAATTGAATGAGAACACTTGAACAGTTAGGAAGATGTCATGATGATGACACATATTTGAAATGAAGGCAGTAGCTTTCTAGTTTTGAGTTGTCATTACTTCATCTACCTGTATTCACTTACATGGTGATATAAAATACAAATAGAAAAAAAAAATCCAGTTTTAATTAAAAATCAAGTGGTCAACAAATAGCATTAAAATGTAACTTGTTCAGTTTTGAGAGCTTCCAAAAATAGAATATTAGTTTAATTTCAACCTCGTTTGGCATGGTACACAGAAATTAAAGAACTAGTTGGAACAAGAGGTGTCTTGATTCTCCAAGAAGGAAAATAATGGACCTTTGCTAGTAGCCAAGTGATGTACTGAAAATCTTAAAGAATGGCTTTGTCTTTGTGTCACAGCACAGTTATGTCATGTTTTAACATTAAAATGTCAGTCATCTGAGTTTTGTGTAAATACCTGTTGTGCAAGTGCCAAAAGACGGGGGTTCATCTTTCACTCAAGTTTTAGATTTGGGCTTCTCTTCTTAAAATATGACAATGAAAGTAAAGAGTAAACACTTCTACCTTTGTAGGATGCTGATTGAAAAAAGGACTCTTTAAATAGCTTTCAGCTAAAAGAAAGTTCAAAAATTTTATATTGATTCAAAAGCCCACAACTGGAGTTGAAAACAAATCTCAGAAAGATGTGGCACTTTTAAGAACTAAGCTTTATTCTTTGTCATCTTCTGCAATTGTGCTTTTTCCAGGGCCCTTTCTGCATGAATAAAAAATCTCTCTTCAAAGCTTTAATTCCTTGTATATTTCCAGTCTCTTCTCATAAATAAAAACCAAGGGGAAAAAAAAAAAAAAAAAGATTCACAGTAGTCTGTTAGTTCCTGGCACTTTGGTAAACAGAGTCTATGGAAGAGCAGAGGCAGTAGCTGGACATGAGTATCTTGTCAGCCAGGTAAAAAGAATCTCAGTTATGCAGCAGTGTGTCCACTTGGACCAAGGATAAGTGAAAAAAAATGACATCTCTGATAATGACATCTTCACTCAAAAGTAAGGGATTATTGAAGAATTTATACTCCAGAATAGGAGTAAAGACCTTATGTTGTGCATACTCAGCATGAAGCTATCTGTCTGTAAACAAAAATGACACCTGAACTGCGGAATTTGGATGCGTATTCCAGCATCACCTCATAAGTACACAACAAAAGACAGGGACCTGCATTTTATGTCTATGTGCTTTTGTCTGGGTCTATGTGGATTAATTCTGGGGTTCTTTACGATCTTAAATGAAGTAAATTGCTGTATGTTATCAAAAGTACAATATAGTACAGCTTAGTAGCATTTTATAAAAATTGTTGGAAAAAATAAAGACATTAAGAACTTGAGTTCTCATTGAAAAATGAATGTCAGAAATGCCTTTAGAGTTTCCATGGTTTTCGAAGCAAAATGTCAAAACTTTGGAATGTACTTGAAAGCCACTGCAACAGCATATGAACTACTGGTCCAGTGACCAGTATGTTCAACAATAAACAAGCCACAGAATTCTTCTGGAGAGGTGGGATTTCCAAAAACTTAAAATGTCACTTCATAATGAGTATGTCCTTTCTGAAACAATGCATGCAAGGACGGGTAAATAAGGACTGCTCAGTAAAGGAAAGAATTTGGAGGAAAGAAGTAGCTTCTCAGTTTTGAAGTAATTAAGAAAATGCATTTTGTTTCTTTCTTCTAAGACAAAGCAACAACAAAAACCTACAACCCCCTCAGAAGTTTTAAAGATATAAAAGCCTGAAACAGCAGACATTCTAAATGACCGATAAAAATCTCAGAATCTTTTAAAGGTTTTTTTTTCAGTGATTAGAGAGTTATTCAATAGCTGAAATCCTCTATTTTAAGATTGAAGAGATTAAGACCAACCAAATTGCCTTTTAGTGATATATTTCTTAAACATTGAATTATGCTTTACTTTTCATAAATCTCAAGTTTCCAACTTTAAAAGTGAGACATTCATTCTTAATTTAATTATTTGATAAGATTAGAAATAAATTATTAATCTGAATCTCAAAGAAATCTGTATTTCTTTACATATTAAAAAGAATCTTTTTACTGTGCCTGTGGAAGGAAAAAAAGTGGCAGGCTAACAATCTACAACACATCTTCAATGCCAAGGAAAATCCATTTCCCATATCCTTCATGTTTAAGGCATTTCTCCATAAATTCTGTTGGATGTCTTTCCCATTCACTCTAGCTCTCAAGTGAAATGAGCTTTGTCTGACCAAGAAAAGACGGGGACAAGAGAAGGGCTAATTATCACTGTTCCTTAAGTTGGAACATTAATAAGTTACAATATTCGTCTGGGAGCAGTACCACACAATCTTTTCTGCTCTCACCATAGCAGTTCCAGTGCCAGCTTAATCCTTGCTGCAGGGGGGACATTAACAAAAGGCGAGCGCTGGTACCAGCTGTTCACCCTACAGAGCTGTCGTGTTCTCTGACTGCACAGCAAAGTTGAACAGAATACATAGGAAGGGGTGAAAACCACAGCCCATGAAAAAAATCAAACCAAAGTGAACAAACTTGAACACACAATAGAGAGATAAACCTCCAGAAAAGTTTCATGTAAATATTTATCATCCTCTGATCGGAGCTAGGCGAATGTGTTTGAGAACCAGTGCAAACTGATGGTCAGGAAGAGGAACAGGTGGCTTGCTGGGATTGGTTAAGAAAACAGTGAGAAAACTCCCCTGCATAAAACTCACCGGCACTGGCCTGGTGAGATGGTGTTCATTCAGGTCTGTATACTTCAGGCTCACTAAACGCCGCTTTTTGTTACACTGTTTGAGAGTCGATGTTGCATCCTCTCAAGAAGAGTGAGAGGTTCAGAGGAATGAGATGTTCAGAAAGAAGAGTTCTAATAATGGATTTAAGTTGTACTTAGATATAATTTTGATAGAAAAAAAATCAAGATAAAGGTAGGAATAAGATTAAAGAAGGACTGGAGAACATGAAATAAGCTTCATATCCCACATATTATGTGGGAAAAAACGGGAAAAATACCAGTCTTTATGAATAGCACAGATCAATGATTGCGCTGCAGAAACACAGTTGTTTTTGTTCCTAGCATTGACTTTAAGAGGCTGAACTTTGTATTTCTGGTTTAATGAACATGACAAAACGGTCAGATGCTCAATAAGAATTATAAAGTAAGTAATAGAGATGGTAATTTCTCTGTGCATTGATTTGAATTTTTGTTTTTATTGTTATTTGTCAACTCATAGCTCTCAAAAAATTCCAAACTAACAGATCTTTTTTTCTTCGTTAAAGAAGAAAGGTGTGTTGTTTAGATACATATCGATTCGTTCTTGGAATGTACAGCAATTTGTCAAGAGTCCCATTAGTGAACACTTTTGTAAGATTATTTCAGAATTGCAGAGATAAGCAACATATCATCAGCAGTGGCTTCATTCACAAGTGACCATCAAAAGGTAATGTTTTGTTTATTGTTAGCTTGAGAGAAATATCAAGCAAGTTGAAAGTTAAAAAGTTCTACTTTAACTTTTTAGAAGTTCAGCTCCCTGTTCCTTAGATATTGATAGGCCTTAGAAAAAGAATTTCCATTATAAATATGAGGTTTTGTGTGCTGTTTACAGCCAGAATGTGTCCCAAGATCACAGAGAAGGGTGCATCACATCTAAAGAAACACAGGAATTTTGCACAAACAGAGGAGCTTATGCCCTAGTGGGCAGATGTTTGTATGCCTGTTATCTCACGACACTAGAACACAGTCCTGAAAGCCAAATGATATCTGTATGGGTCGTAGACAAAGCAATATGTGGGGGTTTTTGTTGCAATGGGCTTTTCCCTTCTCCGTCAGTCGTTGGTAATTAATGATGAAAAACAGTAAGGGAAGGCCACGTCGGCCTTTCACTTTCTACATCTTTACTTCTTGATTTGTGAAATTAAAAATCAAAGAATGAAGAATGAAGAAGTTGCTTTATTTTGTTTTTTTTTTTTTTCCATAGAAGAGAAGTAATGCAAATGTCTTGAAAATAGCAATAAGAAAAAAGATACTTTGCTTTTAAATTCTGTGTATGAAAGGTCACAAAGTCCATCCCCGCTTCAAATAGCTTAACATATTTTTAAATTACTTCCAGATGCTGTAATTTGCTATTTTAATTATATTTAATCATGTTTTTAATCAATTTTCTGTTGTGGAAACATATTAATTCCAAAACAGGACTGCATTTTTAAAAATCTTTCTTTGTTTTTTCTTTTTAAATTTCTTTAAGTTTTAAGGAGGGGAGGCTAGAAAACAACTAAACACATACCAAGAGAGGAACGTGCTACAAATGGGCACTACTATTGTTTCAATCAAAACTTATATTATAAAGGAAGCAGTGGACATTCATCTAGTTTCTTCAAGGCTTATCTTCTTTTTCTGGCTAGAAATTACTTGTCTGCTTTGTCTGTTCACTTATGAGTTTTTACCTCCTGGAGCCTGGTTGGCATCTGCTACAGATGAAGATACCTGGAAATTCTGGTCAAATAACAACTGAGAAGCAATGCTTCAAATCTGCAGTATGGATGAGGTTAACTTTAGTATGCACATGGCATGGAAAATAATCCAGTCATATCATTTAAATACGAAATATTCTGGATGAGTTCTATTCTGGGCATTTGCAGTTCAGTGGCAGAGAAGAAACAGTGAAGAGGAAAATTAGGAAAGCTTTGATTTTTACTTCACATAGGCTTGCTAACCTTTCTATTCATACCTGCTTTTAATCCCATACATGGCTTTGCTGACTTTATAGTGATGAGTAACTTTCAATGTTTGTAGGATGATTGGGTAATTTTACAGTTACCTCATTGCATTCCTGGATGGTATCTCTCTCACTGATGAATTCCATCCATCTCAAAAATAACTGACTTAATCCACTGATTCCTCTTGTATTGATTTAAACTTTTAATTTTGTTATAAATAGATAGATTCATTTCTTTTTGGCATTCAGTCTTTTGTCACTCTGAAATTCTCTAGTGGTTTTAATTCAGTTTTCTTATGTGTGTGTGAAATTTTAAGCCAGAGAGCAACTTTTCTTCAGTTAGGCTTTATTTTTAGGCTCATCCATCCCTGTGCTGACATGTATTTGAATGAAAGAAATCATTAAGAGGCATGCACATGAATATTTGATCTTACTGTTCTCTTCTGTACCTTATAAGATAATCAAACATGCATTTTAGCTTCCAGATGAATGAAGACTGTCTAACATTCCCATTTTTATTGTGGTTATTTGGGTATTAGTATTTTTTTTTTCTTTTAGCTTACAGAAAAAAGGGTAGTGTAAGTCTCACCCTGTAGACTGGATTCAAAGATTTAAAAAAAAAAAAAGAGAGAGAAGGTGAATATAGCAAGAAAGAAATATAGTCTGGAATATGAGAAGAAACAAATGGGGAGAAATGAGGGGAAAAGGAAGAAACATACATCTTTGTAAAATCACCAATCAAGAAGAAACCTCTAACAAATTTCCTTTAATATCATGCATGATTTCAATGATGCAGTAACCCATAGGAACCAATAGGAGAAAAGACACTTAGCAAGTTTCATGAAAATAATAGAAATGATGAAGTGGAAAAAATTCAAATTAGTCAGCACGGGGGCTTGAATATCTCAAGTGCATTACAATTGGGCCCACAGCTATAAAGGTGGGTGCATGAGCAGAGTAACTTTAGGGATAATGGCATACTCCTAAAGATAAAAAGTGAATCTACTCATTAAGAAGTGCTTCCTTACTTCAGTGGGAATATCAGTACTCTGACTTCAAAGGGTACCGGATTAACCCATGATATTTAACTGAATTATCAATAGCAAAGCTCTTGAAAATGAAAGCAAATGTCTGCAAAAACTCCACAGGATGCTTTTCCAGTCTTCCGAAAAAACCCTGAAAACCCTTTTTTTTAAGGTTTAATATAATAAACACTTGTGATTGCAGTGACAGAAATTTCACAGTAAACAGTTCGTATAGTCCTGCAATCAGTTTGACATTCAGTTTGCTGCAGGAGCGTCCAGATATTCTGTGATGCAGAAGTTAGGAACTCTAGGAATTTCTCATTAGCTCCTGTATTACTGTAATTTAGCTGTTAAGACCACTTTCCTCAGTCACGTAGTATGTTAACATGACAACATCACAATATAGTGTGTTCACAGTGATAGAGATCGGTAATTTTGATGGGCACTGACACAACTTTTTTCTGATTTTTCTGCCATAGGCCATGTAGTAATGATAGTGATAGTTACAAAGAAACTGACTCTTTCTAGCCTAATTAGATGTTGTTCCCAGTATTTATTCCTAATAGGATCAAGTACATTGTTACCCTCTGTCTGACTGAGTACATCTAGAAGAATTTTATTTAATCATTTCAAAATCCCCAAAGAGGTAGTGTGTGGCAAACAACTATTTTTGGACTTAGTTATCTTTGGCAGTAGTATCAAAGATACTTTCCTCAATGCCTGAGAATAGAAAAAGAAGAGTCACAAATGCCATGTAATTTACCCATCTTCTGAACTACAAATCTGTGCAGTCAGAAATATCAGAAAAGAAATTCTTTTGTCTCTTTTGTTTCTGAAATCCCTACCTATATTTAAAGGATCTAGTTTCAGTGATTTCACTCTAACAATTTTGAGAATAAATATCACAATATGATTCTGGGAATGTAAAATCATTACATACCTTTAAGGAAATTAATATGCCTTTAAGCAATGCAATACTGATTATCCAAAGCAACAAAAAAGCCTACACATGAATATAGAAATTACTTGGTCTGGTTTTTAATGGTAATAACTTAAGTCATTGCAACAGCAATTGGATTGTCCATAGCCAGAGCTACCAAATAGTAATTTTGAAGTGAGTTCCAATGTCTTTCTTCATACTTTCCTCTCAGCTACACTCTGGTATCTGTTTTCTTTGGCTTTCTTTGGCATCCTTTGGGGCTCTTTTTCTACTGAATATGAGTTTGAATGAACTCTCTTTACAGTGTCAGACTAGAGTTCTTAATTCTTCTTAGAGCTCTGAAATGTGAATGTATTGCACTTCAGTAAGTCATAAAACTGAACAAATACTACCATGGAAAAAAATAATTTTGTAAGTGAGTTTAAATATTAATACTCTGTATGCCTTATTAAAATTCTTAGAATTAAATAAAAGTGAGTGATATTTCCCTAACATTGTTTGCAGACGACAGCTTAAAAGCTAACGATCTTTTTTTATGCAAGAGGAAAATAAAATATGCTTTATCCAACAAGAAAAAAATTACTTGCTACACAGAAGGCCATATAGAACCACAGAATCACTGAGTTTGAAAAGATTTCTAAGATCATCAAGTCCAAGCATTGACCTACAATCTGGAATTCATCATATTCTGAATATATTTTGGAAGGCTGCTATGACATAAGACTCATGGCCATATACTCCAGGAGGAAAATAACTCTTTTGACTCTCTTTTTAAAAAGAGAAAAAAGCTTCCACAGAAAATTTAATTTTCATAAATCAGTTAGTTCTGCACAGTTCCTCTACTGGTACCTGGCATGACAGTGTCATTGTATCTGAAATGTGACTTTGGAATGTCGTAGCCTCTTGAATAAACAGCTCCTCAGAGACACGGTTTATTTCTCAACAGTGAGAGCTTTATTTTACTTTTAATTCTCTTGTCTGTTCACCTCTGTGAGAATATCACTGGCAGAGAAACAGATTTGAGGACAGTAGAGCTGAATTGGGTCCACAGCACTCTTACATTCTCAGGAGTTCAGTAAAGCTGAAACCTTGACCTCCTTTAAGTGATCAGTGTAATGACAGAGCCTATGGAAAGGAGCCAGGCAGCAGCTTAGTAAATTTGCACCTTGAAATTGGCAGACGTAAACATATTCCCTGCAGTTCCTTGCATGCAGACTCTGATTTAGATGGAAAACCAGAAGAACATAAGGGAGAAGGTAATTACACTGCTATGTTGTATGTACATATAAAAATGTTAGTGTGTGATTAAACAGCAATCATGATAAATACAAAGATTTGTGGAAGAGCCCTAGGAACGTCACCAGTGAAAATGGCACTTACTGAACTGACTAAAGCTAGCAAAGAAGGGAATTTGTTCATTGTCCCTGATGGGAAACTCACCAAGAGTCACAGAATCATCAAATAGGTGAGGTCAGAAAGGACCTCACTGGAGTCAACTGATCCAACCTCCCTGCTCAGTCAGGGTCATCCTGGAGCACAGGGCACAGGATTGCATTCAGACAGTTCTTTAATACCTGTGGTGAGGAAGACTCCACAACCTCTCTGGGCAATCTATTCCAGTGCTCTGTCACTTGCATAATAAAGAAGTTCTTTCTCATATTCTGGTAGAAATTCCTGTGCATCAGTTTCTGCCTGTTGTGTGTTGTCCTATTGTTTGGTCTAGAAAAGGCTGGCTCTGTCTTCTTGAAACCCTCGCTCCAGTGTGAATGAAATAAACTCTGTCATGAAAGTCATACAAGGTAGATGGTGCGGTTGCCTGCAGAAGTAGAGAACTGGTCAGAGGATGCAGGAGAAGAGCATTTGGTTACTAAGTAAAGCTTACTTTAAGAGGCTCTTGGGCAGGACCAAAGGCAAGAAAAGGATCAGGGCAGATCCAGGAGCAGCAAGCCTAGGAAAATGTAGCATTGCATGTGTTCGTGTGAGTGTCAGTGAAGGTGCCAGTCTGCCTGTGTTGCCCTGTGTGTGTAGGGTTCCATGTGCAAGTGTCCAGGTGCGCACACCCCTGCCTGCTGGGGGCACATGCTCAGCCGCACTGTTGGCGGGGCTTGGGAACACAAAGCTGTAGCAATATAACATCCATCAGGCTGGAATGGGAGAAATCCACGTGTACTCTCAAGCCTACCTTTAGGATTAGGTTACCTCTGGCAGTAAAATGTCCTATTTAATGTTTATATGTATAAACTCCGTTCTTAGGTGGCTTTTGCCTGGCAAGAAGTATCCTTTGTGCATAGTCCTGCACTATGTATACATGCTATGAAAAGTAGAGGAATGAAAGGAATACGCAGAGGGAGATAGAGGTGTGTGGTAGTTCTTCCTATGAAGGAAATACAATTTTCTTAGATTTTGAAGAATATGTATGCATGAGATTGTGTGCCAGCACATTTAATTGCCGAAAGGTATCCTTCATTTATCTCCTTCTCCCTTTTTGCTGATGCTGCCTCTTGGTAGCAAGGTTTTATCTTAATTGTTAATATTGGTCCTCATGTTACAATAAGAAAAAAAGCATAAAGATAATAAGTACCAGCATTTAAATGAACAATAGTACTCTCTGACTAAAATGTCACAGTAGTAAATATGAAATGAAATGCATATTTAGCAGTTGCAAGGAACAGCATGCAGTATATTAGTTTAAAAAAATGTTCATATTGGTTACTGCCATTTCTATACAAAGAAATTTATCACTGCTCAAATTAGTTCCCCTTTTCTCCTCGTGTTTGCTATCTTTGCACAGTCATACCCACATCAATATCAGTAGTTTTTCTTGCCAAAACATGCCTTATTCTCTCATTCCATGTCACTAATCCAAATTTAAATCCATACTTGCAATGAGATTTCTATTTCTTTGAACATTAATGAATTGAATCTGTAATTTCTAAATGCAAGCAAAGTTTCATAATAAATCTATGATAAAACTGAGTTCAACTGCAGCTTCTGCAAAGTATTGGTCATGTGGATTTGCAAGCTACGGTCATCTCATGAAAACCGTTATGTGCAAACAAAAGAAGAATATGAAACTGAACACTGTCTTTAGAGAATCAACATCATTAACACCAGCTGGGTCCTTTTCTTATGGGTAGTTACAGAAACATTTTTGGAAATATCATAATGCCCCTGCTTTTAAAAAGCCATATTTGTGCTTTTTATTTGGGCCCAAGATTAGTACACAAATAAATGTAATGTATTTGGTGGGAAAAACCATGAGACTCAACTGCCATTGAAGGACTAGGATTGTCCAAGTCCTACAGATAATTTTTCTTTTTTTTCTTTTTTTTTTTTTTTGGTGTGTATGTGTGTTTATGTATGGCTAGGCTTGACTTAACTGTCTAAACCCAACCATCTTTACAATATTTTTTTAGGGCAGTCTCAGTGGCCTAAATCTGCCACTTTAGAAAGACACAAGTTTCTGGTAGGATCTGTGTCATATCCACAGGTTTGTGTAGCTTTCTTCACTGTCTTGGACCATCTTGGATGGACTAGAAGCTGGCTTTAGATGACTGATTTGATCAGGTAGTCAGCACACTCAAGAAGCTCATCTTACTCTGATGCAGGCACATGAGATGGGATTTGTTTACATAAATACAACCTCCTTGTAAAGTTTTGGGCAAACAAGTCTTAAGTTAAGCAGCTGGTCAGCTAAATAGCTCCTTAGATTCTTCTAGCCTCATTTATTATATCCCATTATTTATGGATCTATGCCCATTTGACAGAGAGTTTGTCATTAAAGGTATTTTCCTCAAGCAAATATTTCTAATTTGGTATTTTTCATTATTCAGGTAAATTGAGTAATTTTTAAAAATAGGCCAATAACTGTAGAGTTAATTAAAAAGAAATGCATTATAGAATATGATACTGCAATGCCGAACCACCTTAAAAATATATTTTGTCTACCCCTTTGCCATAAAATATACCTCTATATGCAGAGCAAAAGGTAATTTTTCAGTATGGGTCTATGACTTGGGCCTTGTGTTTCATAGTTCGTAATTATAAATTATAACCACCCTATCCCCCAAAAAAACCCAACCTAAAACCCCCACAAACATGCAAAAACCCCCAAACAACTAAGAACCAAAACAGACCCAAACTACTGGTGCTTCAGTTTAACTTTTACATGGAACACATATTTCAAGGGAAAAAAATCCTGTTATGAATATATTCATACTGCTTAATTCAGTTCTTACCATATACGAGATTTACAAGGAAGTACAAAAATTATATTTTAAAAGTTGCCAAATAACTGCAGATGATTAATCAAAGATGTATCTCTCATACACAAAGAAAATGCATATTGGAAAGAAAAATGAATAGCTAGTGGGCAATATGTTTACCTCAAGATTATTTTTGTAACTAAGGAACCAGAATATATAGACTTGGTTTTAAAAAAAACCTATGTTTTTGCTGAAAAATCATGTAAAATTTAGCACTTTACACTTTCAAATGTAAACTGAGATAAAAATTTTAAAATAACAATAGAAACTTACTTTAAGAAATTAATTATTTTATAAGCCCTTGGTAGACTTTATCAGACCTCTTTATTTTAAAATATTTAAAATAGCTAAGACATATAGTATAATGAGAAATAATAAGCACTTTCTTTAGAAAAGAATGTTGAAGACAGCTCTGTAGATATTTCTTAATGTAACATCCATGAAATTTAAAGTATTCTAGGTGGTAATCACAAATATTGTCCCTCTGAGCAAGAAAAATGACCCATTTTCTAGCGAAGCAAAGAGAAAATTAAGAAAAAATGTTAAGAATTAAGGGTGTGGTGGGTTTTTGGGGTTTTTTTTTTTGGTGGGGGTTTTTTTTGTTTTGTTTTTGTTTTTGTTTTTTTTTTTTTGGTTGGTGGTTTGGGTTTTTGTTTGGTTTGGTTTGGTTTAGCTTTTTTTTCTTTTAAATCTGGTCTATGTAAAATCTTAATTCTTTTTCTTTTGGACAATCACCAGAAAAGTGAAAGTAAATGTACTGGTAAATACATAGGTTGTAATCTGCAGGAGCAAGAATGGTCAACAGTCCCTGTTATTTAGCAATTTAAGGTCCTCCCTTTCTCATGTAGAATGCCAATGTTTGGTTCTTTCCAATACTTACAAAAGGTTGATGCCACCTCCTCAGAGGTGCCTTTGCAGTCAATTTTTCTCTCTTCACATTAGCCATTTCTTATTCCTACCAGGAAGGCAAGAAGAGCCAGTAGATGTGTCTGAGCATTCTCAGAGAAAGAAGTCCACGGATTTTGCAGCTGTGCCATGAAATCATATGCAGCTGGACTTGGGCAAGATCTGAGGAATTCATCATCTTTTTGTTTGCTGTAGTTTAACAGAACATATGAATATTGCTTCTTTGAGCCTTAGAGTTTCACCAGTAGTTCATTACCTGCCAGTTAAAGCTCCAGGATGGGTTGTAGAAGTGTCAATCTTCCATGGCACTCTCTCGCTTTACATAAGCAAGTACTCAGCAGAGCTGGAAAAGAAACCATGATGTCCTTTTTCTACAGACATCTCTCAACTGGGAGATTAATGAGAGATTTTTCACTACTTTGTGTTGCTTTTAATGAGTGTTAGACATGTTAATCAAAATGGAATAATTCCAAAAGAGAGTTTATAGTCACCTACTCCAAAGTGAGGTCTAAAACTGAGGAATCTTTTTTCTTTTCCATACTTTTTCTTTCCTGAGAACATATTCAGCTGAAGTACCTCTACACCAACACATGTTGCTTTGGTAGTAAGCAAAAGGGGTTGGAAAGGATGGTGCAGTTAGAAATCTGTGACTTACTTGCTACCATGGAAACAGGGTGGGATGAATCTCTCAACTGGAACACTGCAATTGAGGGCTCCAAGATTTCCAGAAGAGATAGGCTGGGTAAGAGGAAGGGGGGTGTTTCACTCTATGTTAAGGAATGAATAAGCTGTGAAGAGCTGCCTCTGAGAAACAACCACAAACAGATTGAAAACCTCTGGGTGACATCAAGGTCAGGACCAACAGAGTACGCCCTGTGGCTGAAGTCTAAGTCACCTGAGCAGGAGGAGCCTGTGGATGAGGTCTCTTGCTTCTGCTGCTAGAGGCATTGCACTCACAGATTCTCATCCTGATAGGGCATTTCAACCACCTGGATGTCTGCTGGGGAAAGAAATACAGCTAGCCAGCTGTATATGTATGTACACAATCCAGGAGACTCCTGGAATGTGTTGAGGATAACTTCCTGATCCAAGTATTGGACAAACCAACCAGAGGAGAAATGTTACTGGACCTGGTGCTCGCCAGTGCAAATGAGCTCATTGAAGAGGTTAGGAATGGAGGAAGTCTGGGCTGTAGCAATCTTGTGATCCTGAGGAACACGGCCTGAACTTTGAAAGAGTGAAATTCCAGCTTTTTAAAGAACAGTAGATGAGAGATTCTCTGGCAAAATGTTCTAACAGTCAGAGAAGCTGGATGAGGCTTTGAATATCCTGATCTAGTGGGTGGCATCCCTGCCCACAGTGGTGGAGTTGGAACTAGATGATCTTTAACATGTCTTCCATTTCAAGCCACTCTGTGCTTCTGTGGTTCTATGATTTCTGATCCAGTGTTAAGGAAATGAAATTATCTCTCAAATGACTGTGGGTTGTGAACTCTGAAACAACCCAGTTAAATTGCTACTTTTCTTTCTAAAGCCATCATCACTAACTCCATGACGTTCAATCATCCCATGGCTGCCTCACTACTCATGCAGCTCTCTGAGTCTCCTCCTGTGGAAGCTTCCAGCACTCCTGCTTCTTCAGTACAACTGATAAGGTATCAGGAAGGCTGATTCAGGGTTTCCAGTAGTTTACCAGACTTTGAACAGTGAAACTTTTTTGTGTTAAAGAGTAGATTGACTAACAGCTTCTCATTAGATGACTTTCAGACGCTGCTAAAGATACATTAAATCTTAGCCTTCTAAAGTAGTTCATAGCACAATTAACTGCCATGTACACACATTGCCATCCGTGTGCAAGGTAACAGATTCTCCATGCTCAACATAAGCTTAACTCCAGTCTGCAATCACACATGCTGAAGCACCAGGAGTTTTATTCTAGTTGCATGTCTGGTGGAAGGAACGTATCTGGCAAGAAGTCACTCTTAGATTTGCAGTGGTATTTCATCTGCCCTATTTGTGCTGCTGCCACCTTCGTCTTTCTTCTCGGGGAAGCTGAAGTGTTCAGTAAGGGAAGAGATTCAATCCCTGTCTGTCTTTAATAAGAGAAAGCCAACTGATGGCTCCATTGCCTGTGGACACGATGGATGGCCTCTCAGATCCAGGCAGTTGTGAGCAGCCTGCTAGCTCACCAAAATATTTCTTCTGAATATACCTGAACTATTTACACTTCAGTCCAGCTCAAAATAGATTCATTTTGGTTTATTTTAATTTTTGCCCTAAGTCCTTCCATTCTTGGAACATGGCTACTTAGTCTTTTCAGGCATGTTAATTGTTTTACATAGACAATTTTCACAGGATATATAGGAAGAAATGTTCAGTTATTAAAGTGGTTAATGCCTGTATGCTGGCTTTTTTGGCATCTGGGAACGGAAAGCTCTTTCCCTTATCACATTTTACCAAACTCTTAAATTTCACATACTTGGTGCTCTGACAATAAGTATCTCAATACATTTGGACTATCATGGATTCTATTAAGTCTCTGTAAAAGAACACCAGAGCACTTGTTTCAAGTGAAAAGAAAACCAAAAGAACTAAATTCACCAAACCTAATAAAAGATGCTGGATGTTGTATATTCATATGGCAGAAATGAACCCATGGACCACTGCAGAGAGATTCATATCATCAGAGTGGAGGCAGTGTTACTGCCACCTGCCTTCCTTTTGAGTTTCTGACAAGAAGGAATACCTTTTTATTGACGCAGATCTCACACTCTGTACAGTGTTTTTTCATTCCAGACAGAGAAGTTCTTTTAGTGGCACTGTTGGCTCCAATCCTCTGACTGCTTTCCAAAAAGCTGCTGCTGAGGGCTAATATGAGACTTCTGAGAAAAGGTACCGTAATCTAGTACTGCACGTCTCTGACCAAAAAAAATTCAGAAGATTTAAACACATACATAGAGAGAAGAAAATTATAGATTTTAAAACTTGATGTTGTCTCCTGTCTATGTAATTTTATTGTGACTTAAGAGAAGAAAATATTAGGGACTGAGCATATTATTCATAATTTTTATTAAGTGGATTTCATATCCCCCTTGTACTTATGCCATTAAATTCAACTATGCCATATAAATCTCCGCAGCAATGATTACTCTATGATAACTGCATGCCCTGTTGAACCTTACTGCCTAATTGCCAGTTTACAAGGAAATGTCTATGTTGGTTTTGAGATTAGCATCCTGTTTCCTCAGCAACAAGTAATATTTGCTTGACATGCTCAAAGTTATTAATATTGGTGTTTCTGCATACACAAAATGTAAGTAAAAAAAAAATTCTGTTCAGATGGGTAGTGAAAATAATAAAAATATTAGTTGTTTTGCAAGGTGAATATTTTCTCTGATAATAGAGAATTTCTTGAATCCTGCTTTGGTGTTCATTTGCAGCAGGGAAAACTAGGTAAATCTCTGATTATTTGAAAATCTGAAAGTCATCAAAGAATCTGGACCACCAGGTACCACAGAAATCTCCATTACGCTTCTCACAGGTGCCACGTATAGGAAGTATCTGAAGAAATATCTCTGCCAGCTTGCTTAGAAACCGGATATCCTGTACTAACTTTTTTGATCAATAGAAATAAAGGAGAGTCTTGGATGTCTAAGACCACATGCAACCAGCTAAGGCATGGGACTAATCTCCCTGAAATCTGCTGGCCAGGGTGCACTTAGATGATTTGGGAATTTTGCTATTTTTGCAATTTTTCTTCATGATTCTCCAAGCAGCAAGATGAAATCCTTCCTCCTTCACAGTTCTACAACTCTTGGGGCAGTTTTTGGTTCAGTTGCCACACTTCTTCCTCTTTGAAAACCCTAGAGAAGAAAATAGATTTCAGTGGGATGACAGAACACCTCAGTAATATTTCAAATCACTTTGAGATTTACCTACAAAAATTCCCAGCCATAGAACCTCATGGGTTTTTAATCTGAAAACATGTAACAACTTAAATACCTATCACTAAAGGAAATATTTTATCACAAGAAGAAGCATCATTTTCCCATGCCTAGAAAATTTGATCATGGAACAGCTACTTTCTAGACTAGGGCTCAAACCAACACTAAAAGATATTTGTCAATATTGACAGACATCTGCATTTGCACAGAATTTTTCAGAGTGCACTGTTACTTTCTTTAGCTTCCCTATAAACCTTTCCTTGCCTTTCAACCCCATCCCTCCCAACCTAGGGTTCATTTCTGGCAGCATCTTTGTCCTGCCCCTGTCAGCAAAGAGCTTTCTACCACTTCTATTACTTATAACTGGCTGGATCAGAGGTTATACAGTTCACATATCTGCAGGAATTTGCTCCCTATCCAATTAGAAGCTAAATGCGGAATTCTGAGGTGCAACTGAGAAATTCCTGGACCAGAACCAGCAGGTAAACAAAGTATAGTATTTGGGCGTTATAAAGAACAAAGTTAAACTGGACAGAGACATGCTCTAAGAATAAACCTTCCCAAAATATCTTCTGTGGTGGCTAGAGAAAAACATCCCTTTCTCAGTGAAATATGGGGAAAAAAAAATTTAAAAAATAAATATAAAAAGATACAGTAACTGTTGGAAAATACAGTAAAATGAAAAGAAAACCAGACAAGAGAGCCTAAAGAGAGAGATGAACTTCCCCAACTCTTACAGCTTTCTGAACATTCTTTGAAGCCTAAAGGAAGTGCTGGTCTACATAATCCCTGTTCAATGCACATCTAGAGGGTCAAATAAAAGGAGTTCATTACAGTCTTTTGCTATTCTTGTGCTTTAAACCTGAGTTGCACTCCATCAACCTTTGCAACATTTTTATTGACTGCATACGTTTGGGAGCTCAGTATAGACTCAAATTCACATATTTCTGCTAATTGTGCATAATATAGAGATCAGGTTTAGGAACAGTGGCAGTTTCTCCTCCCTTCCGCCAGGGCACAAATCTTCCTAGCAATCATCTATGAAAAATGATGAAAAATAGCCCTAAAAGTTCATGTCTGTGTTAAAATTCAAAGAAATTATGTACACATCATAATTTTCTTCCATTTCCTTCTCTCTAGTTTCCCCTCAGCAGTTTTGCAGTGTCTATTTTTTTTTCTGTTCTTCTGCTCTATACCAGTATTTTTTTTCTGCAGCTCTTAGATGTTCCCTATGGTCTTATTCCACTCCGATAAAGGATTTCCTTTAGACAAAATGGCTGCCACTGTGCCCCAGTTCCTCACATCCTCTTTCCCAATATCTAACTTTTTAAAATGTTACCTTTCTGATTCTTAAGACACCTGTTAAGGAAAATCATGTCTCCTTACCCAACAGAGTTTGCTCTCTCATTCTCCTCTGGATCTACTGGAGCGCTCCTTGTGGAATAGTCTTTCTTACTTGTTTAAGTTACCTTCTCTTTACAGGTGGTTTCCCACAGCCAGCTTTAAACAGTGAGTCCTTGCTGCTTCAATTCTGCTGCTGCTCCCAGTGTCTCAGAAGCCATTCCCACAACCTTCATATCTTCACTCAGTGCAAATGAATAAATTCACAGGCACTCCTCTCCTCCACAGTGTCTCATGCTCTCACAGTCAGACAGTTTCTGGACCACTGGGCATGCTATTTTGTGCCATCTGACTTATGTGTGACTCTATTCAGTATAGAAATTTCACAGCCAGTAATAGCATTCTTATCTTTAGGTGTATAAATTTTAATATCCATATAGAAAAAGTCCTTGAGATAAGGAAAAACCCGAAAGATTCGGTTGAATCTTACAAGAAACATGCCAGTTACTGCTCATGAAGATTCTAATTTTTTTAAGTTCACTATGACAGAAACAGTCCTTAATTCTCTTATATTAAGTTCACAAAGCCACTAGCTCTATTTCCAGTAACAAGAAACTGAGTAGTTTCCGAGTACAGGAAGATTCATTTTGAGACAGTTTGCTTTGTCCACATCACTTGATTTTAATCTCGTTCATTTGTCACTGACAGCATCACCTGCTGAGCTAAAATGTTTTTCAGACTGAAATTGGAGGATGGGCAGCCAAGATTAATGGCCCACAAATCACATGTTAGGAAGTGGTTTTCTTTGACCAGCACTGAATACTCATTTATGCCATTGTTGGATGGCAGTAGGAAACTGTAGTGAGAAAACAGTGCACATTTTTCCTTTATAATATTTCATTTTCGGTCAACTAACCCCCAAAAGTTGTCAGATTCATCACTTAAAGACACCATCTGCTGACCTGTCATGGAGGGTGGTCAGAACTGTGGCAGTGGAGCATTTTTTCTCCCAGATTTGTGTCTAAAAGCTGCCATAGGAGAAGAGCATTTATTTAAGATACACTTAGTTGTTTTATTTGTAGGATTCTCCATATGATTAACATTTACCAAAGCAACAAAGAAATAGATGAAGAGGGAAAGTAAAAGCAGTATGTTGCATGGGAGAAGGTTCTTGCATGAAATGTGAAGTTGAAGTGTTTTTTTTCTGTTCAGACAGCTCTGCTAGACATACACATCTCATTCCTGGTTCACTGGGATTTTATTGGAACCACTGAATGCAACATAGTGCAGGCAGATGGTGAAGACAAAGAATATCATTGGTGCAATTTTAGTCTTTTTTCATGCCATACGTTAAAAATTTCTGGTTTGCTGACTGTGTACATGTTGAGAGAAATCTGTCTTTGAGGCAAGGAACAGAAAAGAGCAATAAACTTAATATGCACTTACACATTTCTGGTGCAACCATTTTTCAGTCATAGCAGCACAGACCCACAAGATTTCTTACAAGACAGCTTATAATTTAAGTTAGATATTCCAGAGATGTGTCCTGCAAATACCACTCCCACAAAGTCCATCAGCAAATATCCAGGCTCCCTATTACACTAAGATATGTTCTTCTGAAACCTCATACAGGTTTTCTTAGATCACTAATTATTTTGCATTGTAACCACAAAATTTTGCCCACTTTTTTCTTATGCCCTACAGTTGTGTTAGAAAAGCTATAATAAGGGCATAAAGACCACATCTGTTACTATCAAAAATACAACTTGGATTTAACTACATATGAGTGCTAAACACAATTTAACATCATTTTGGCAGGAGACATTAGCATGGTATCCTAGTTAAGTATGCAGATATCCAATAGATAAATACCTTTTTTCCATGAAAGCTCTTACCCCAGCTGCAAAACTCCATTAACCTGTTTCCAACAAATGCTAAACTGTCTTAAGGCAAGACTGCCTTTCATCCCTTAAGATGTGTTTCCCATTCCTATGCTCAGGACATATCATGTAATGAGAATTGGTGATTTCAGATATTCACTAGCTAGAAAAGAAGAGCCTCAGGGACCATGCAGCTCATTTGTTTCATTCTGTAGGTCAGATGAGTCTTATTCTGTGGCAATTCATGGGAAAAAAAGACTACCATCACCAATGCCTACAAAAAACCCTCAAAGTGAGGTATCATTTTTGAAATTTTTCACCAAATAGTATGGTGTTCTGAATAAATTGGTATCTATACAGATGATAATAGAACTCATAACAGGGTTTGAAAGTCCTTTCCAAGAGGAAATATTTTCTTATTTTTCGACAAATTGGTTAGGTGAAAAATTCTAGGACTCTAGAAAATTATGACTCCCAAAATTTTGTTCAAAGACCACTAGGCAGATAACTTCTTTGTGTCTGAATATTCTTTGTTCATCAATGGACAGAAGCAAAGGACTCCTTTCCTTCTGTTGTGGCTATTCATCTGTAGTTCTAAATGAAGAACATATGGAAATACAGTGCCTCTGTTGCGGTTTTGGGTTTTTTGCCTCTACTCAAGGAACAAAATTCATTATGATCCATAAAGGCAGGTCACAAGAAGTAAGTACACTTATATCAAAGGCTCGTTAATCTAGAAGTAGTAAATACTATGTTGTCTTTCCAGTAAGATATAAATGAGCACTATCCTCTGAGTCTGACCTTCCAAGTATTTCCATCTCTACCTTGATCAACTCAGCAAGAAGAAATAGAATGGGAAGGAAAGAATTTGCATCATCAGTTCCTCCTTAGAAAGTGTATAAATCATCATTTTAGTATTTGTGCATTAATGTGAGCATGTTCTTATCATACTCTGACTAGATTTCTCTGAGCATCCCTTCTCCCCTTCAAAAATTTTACCCGTATGACACTGCCCTAAGCATCTGTTCAAGGGGGAAGGCTGAGCCACTGCAATTAAGAGCACTACTAACTAACTGGAGCTCTCCAGGAAGGGAAAAAGAAAAGACTGGAAACTATGACGTTTTCTCCTCTGCCTTCTGCATTTTAAACAGGCGTTATTCAGCATGACTTCAGGGCAGTAACCACACAAAGAGCCATTCAATCACATTTTTACAAGCTTCCTTGGGCAGAAGGAGGACCAGGCCTTTGAAAGATCAGGTGGCACACGCTCCTGGTGCGGCTCTGCTAGTCAGCTACTGCAAGGAGCAAATTGAGGACAGGAGCTTTGATCCTTAGCATGCTCTTGCTCTTTGTCATGCCCCCTTTAACTGATAAACTACTCTCACCACACCAGGTTGGTGCCAAAGTTTCCTATGTCTCGAAAATGGACAGGAACATGTCAAACTCATACTATCCCCTAAACTGCTGAACACTGAGGAATGGACTCTCCAGAAATCATGAATTAGTAGCCTCGTTGCCATCATTTTTATCAGATATGTTTTTAATAGAACTTTGTTCTGGCTCAATTCTCTATTTGTTTTCATTTTCTTCTTTTTTTTTAATTTTTTCTTTTTCCCAGTGGATGGATTAACATGGTAGCTGCTGCTGTTTCATCACTAACAGATGGTAATCAAAAACTGTTTAAAGAAATCTAACATTCCAGTGTGATTTACTGAGTGAAACTGAGAACACTGCCTTCCTGCTGCTGATGTACATCATCCTTTCAATAATTACCTACAGATTTCTTTTCACATTCAATAATGCTATTTGTGTGAGCAGGGTTTATAGCTAAAATATTGTATTAGTATTAAAAATGAGAGGGAGAAAACAGCACATTTTGCCTTACTATAGCAGGGGTCTTTCTGTTTGCTGGAAAGAACTTGTTTTTGTAATAGTTCACTACTTTTCATTTTTGAAGAGCTGTCTTTAAAAACATATTTATTTAATAATTTTTGCTGCTCTAGTTTGTGGTTGACATATTTTTTTTTCCTACTGGACTGCACCAGCTACTTACCGAAGCGTATTTTTTTATATGTTACTAAGAAGATATGCTTGGCTCTCCTGGACATCAAGTGGGACCTGTTATTCGTGCTTCTGTACTTTGAATAATGCAATGGCAGCTCATAATCCTCTTACATGTGAGGATTTTCAGCAACGATTCAATGCCATGTGAGATGCTTTCTTTGGCTTTTGAAACTGGCCTTCACATGTGTGCATGTTACCTGAAAAGCTCTTTTATTCAGAGGGGTTCTTTTTAGTTTAATACTCACGTGATTCTTCGTAAGCATAAGCCCATGTACCTGTGTAATTCAAAATGCAAAGCCTTCTCCAGCACAGTGAGATACATAGAAACTGTTTACTAGCCACCAGGTACTTTTTTATGCTGTGAAAAGTGCATTTGTGACCTTAGCGCCACCATAAAGTCTGGAGAAAGTTTTTGGGACTATTAAATCTTTGGGTTTGAGTAGTGGCACAATTACAGTCACTGGAATTTTTAAAATAGCTCTTTTAAGCATGTTTAAAGTGATAATATATCCATCCCAATGATTTGATATCTAGCAGAATCTTGCCATAGTTAAAGCTGCAGAAAAGCACCGGGAAAAGTATTTTACAGCAGTGTTTTGTGACCCAGGTCTAAAATTGGGCTCTGGGTTTAGACATTTTTGTGACTATCACATCTCACCAAGCATAACACTCAGCGATGTACAGGAATAGAAATTCCTGCTGCAGTAGTTCAGGCTTTCAATTGCTCTCTGTGTAAGTAATGTGTTGGTGCACAACCTGCTCAAGAGGTGCTCAGAGCCATGAGAAAACCTGTTGCAAGATGAGTTTAATGTCTAGCTGAATTTAGAACAGACATAGATATCAGGATTAAGCATGTAACAGCTTCCAAATATATTCTTAATTACACTTGTATATTGTAATGTGTTCAAAGAGGGTGTTCCCTAAAGGCATCTGGCTATTAATGAGTTTTATTATGGGTCACTGAGCAGAGAGAAAAAACAAATATAGACAAGCACAAACTCGGGGTTGGGAAGTGACTATTAAATAATTAGCAATACAGTAAAATAGCTAAGACTCTCACCCATCCTTCAACCATATGGAAAAACCTAGTTGTTGCATAGGCTGCCTACATGGGCCAAGTGGCAAAAGAATTTAAATTTCCCTATGATAGTTCAACATAAGCTTAATGTGAGATGAAGGAATAATCGGTCAAAAGAGATATGACCCTGGTTTACAGTGAGCTTCTTACAATCAAGGAAAACTACAACTGATGTCATGTTGATTCCCACAACTGCTAGCAGCACTAATCTGCCCTTCTGTAAATCAGTGCAAAAGAAGCACTTGCTTGCAAATAAAGGAAATTAGTGTGTTGATAAGATTAGTGAATCATAAACTTGATGTCACTGACATTTCTATTTCCCCACTGAGTAGAAAAAGCCTTTATGGAACGCTGTCTGCTCCTTGATCTCTCTTTTCAAAGATTTGTGACTGTTGAAACCCAAGGCAAGATTTTACAGTGAAATAGACTTTGGCTATGTGCATACTATAATTTTGTAATCTTCTTTATAACATGCAGGCATATTTCCATTATTTTGTATTTCTTTTTGGTGCTCAAGAGACCACCATAATACGTCTGTCTAATGCAAAAGAACTAGACTCTTAAAAAAAAATGTGTGAACTTTCAAATCTCCTTCTTCCCTCCTGCCCCCAAAGATGGACATAATTAGAAGTTCCTTATTTTAAACTATCTTTTGATTACCTTAATTGAAAGTCTGTTGGTCTTGATGGAATATCCTTTAATCAAGACAAAACCTGCAGCTGAATTGATGACCTAAATGTCCCATTCTTTGCACTCACACCAGACAGTGCATATGGCTATATGAAATGTCTTAAATTGGCTACAATATCAATGAATTTTGCAGCACAGAGAGAAGATCATGTGACCCTGTGGTGGACTAATGCTGGAGCTGTCTGTTTCTTATGGACTGAACCCCATGGAAGGGATGTGTGCTGGAGCAGTTTGTGAATAACTTCTCCTGTGGGAAGGACCCCGCGCTGGAGCAAGGGAAGAGTGTGAGGAGTGCGGTGGTTAATGGCATGGACTTCACAAGATGGTGATAAGGGAAGACATTTTACTGCAAAAATTCAGGGTTCTTAAACTGGTACATTGTTATGACTTTACATACTTGTGAGGCACAACAAACGTGTTTAACCAACCACCATAAACCACGATAGGAACGTGCTTCAGGTGTAACCAACCACCAGCCCCACCGTGTGAGCACTTATTGGTTCTAACAATTGTTTTCCAGTTATGTAACTTGTTATTCACCTCTAGTTTAGCTGAGTCATTCCCAGAATGCTCTCTGGTTAGCCGAAGTAGGAGAACTGAGTAAGGATTTTACATGGGCAACAAGGCCCTCACTTTGCAAGGTCTTTCTGCTCCACAGCAGAGAAGCCCTTCCCCTGAGAAGGAAGGAGCGGCAGGAACAACGTGATGACCTGACTGCGACCCACATTTCCCATCCCTTTGCAGTACTGAGGGGAGGAGGTGGAGAATGAGGAATAAAGTTTAGCCCAGGAAGGAGGGAGGGGTGGGGAAAGGTGTTTTTGAGATTTGGGTTTACTTCTCTTTATCCTACTATGATTTGATTGGCAAAAAATTCGATTAATTTCCCCAAACTGAGTCTGGTTTGCCTACGATTGTAATGGCTGAGTGATCTCTTCATGCCCTTATCTCAAAGTGTGAGCTTTTTGTTGTAAATTCTCTACTCAAGTCTGGAGGTGAATGAGAGGGAGGCTTTGGCAGGCACCTGGCATCCAGCCACAGTCATCCCACCAAAACATGATCTTACTTTAGTGTGAACCTTGCCCTGAGCTGTTTACCAGTATATGGCTCTCTTGGAGAACCAGTAGTCAGTACATAGGTTTTACAGGATGTCCTATTTGTCCTCTGGATGAGAAGGTGATTGGCACTTCTTTCTTTGTCACTTTAATCTGGAAATAAAAATAATTTATTTCTGTAGGGAAGTTTAATTTGGGGTTTTTGTGGCTGTACCTGCAAAACGCCTAGAAATTCTTGAGACTAAGCATTTTGCCTTCAGGATACTAAGGTACCTATTGTAACCCTGATTTTAGAAATCAATAGAAAACAGCAGACAACAGCACTACTGATGCATTATTCCTGTTTAAATAAAAAAAGTGAATGTGAAGTTACTAAATTTTTAAGTGTGATCTACTTCACTTATGGTCCAAAGTATAAACTGAGTATTAGACAGTTTAACAGTATTATAAAAATCTGTACTTTGGAAAAGAATAACATGGATACATTATAGGAATCTGAAAAGAAAACCTTTGGGAGAGGAGCTAATGGTAGCAATTATACAATATGTAGCAGGATAAAAGTTCAGCAGCATAAATATTGATGGCAATTAGCTAAGAATTAAATGCACATTTAAAAAGGTAAGTGCTCTATGAGAACTGAATGCTTCAGCAGAAATCTTGTTTGGAAAATGCAGTGGGAGATTATTTCACAACCTTGTGCTGTATCATAAACACACCACTACTAGAGGTTTTTGATTAAGTGGAAGAGATGAGATTTGTTTCTCCGAAATTTAAAAGCCTCAAACAAGCATACCAAATGAGAAACAGATTAGAATTAGACTACAGCAAAGCGGACTTGGTTTTATTCCTATAACAAAGTTACAGTAAGCCACCCCAAAATTTACTGCATCCCCAGCTGATAACAACTGTGTCTTGTCTCAATAATACATCCTGTCTAAATATTTGCATGGTAGTTTATATAAGGATTGATGTGTGAGATATTGCAGCTAATTAAGTTGCTTCACATGGGTATCTGCACACCAATCCCACAGTTTCACAGTCAGTTCAGGCAGGCATAAATAGGCTCTTCTGCTGAACCAGCCATTTCACCCTCTCTTCTCCCTGGCTGCACTACTCTATTCCTATAGCACTTCCTCTTCCATTTTGGCACAATTTGCTGTAATTTCAGTCTCTCTCTCTGGGTTGATTCTCTGATTCAGACCAGATTTGTGCAAGCACAGATGAAGGGCAATGTCAAGGTGAGGATGGGCAGACATGAGTGGGTGGTTGGTGTCAAGTTCCAGCAGCGATGCCAGCATATTCTGGTTTGGACTGTTTGGCGAGCCATGCCATCACTAAGGAGAATTAAGGTGAGACAAAGACTGATCTGTCAAATTCAGGAGACAACAGCTGGTCTAACAAAGCAACAGATGGTTTTCTAAGAAAGAGCAGTAATACTTATTTTATTAACCTACTCCTGAAATAGAAAGTCATTTTGGGAAGAAAGATGGTAGGAAGATTTACGGGTTATGGCTGTTCCCACTGAATCATCAGTTGTTCCTCTGCGTCTTCTGGAAAAGGAAAAAAGATTTCAGTAAGTCTAGAAAGGGAAACGTCTTTGTAAATCTGGGGGTTTTTTTCACCTTGTAGAGCCACAGGAGGTAAAGAGATACTAATTCACTGGTGGCAAGAAGAGTTGACAAGACTTACAGTGCAAAGAACCCTTGGTAATTCATACACCCAAGAAACCAAGAAGAAATTTTGAATGGAGTAACAGAATTGTCCAGGTATTGCTCAAGCTGCTGCTTTCTTCATAGCACCAGCAAGTAGAAAAAGCAAAGCTAATATAAAAAAACCCAAAGTCCATTCATTCCTATTTGATGGAACCCCCTGGAGAGAGGTATCTAGAGCCTAGCCCTCAGATGTAAGAGATATGAAAACAGGCACCTAGATCCTGAACTGTCACTACAAATTAGAGCACAGCGAAAACTCTTTGTATGTTTGTAGAAGTTACCTCCACAGAGAAAAAGATCATTCAAGAACCTGATGGATCAGAGACACAGGGAATTATGGCTGAAAGATGGAAGGCTACCTATTTACCTAGTGCTAGGTATGCCTGGATACTTCCAATGCCAAATGTCTGGGCTATCCTTCACCAGACATAAACTCTGGTGTAGAACCCTTGAAAAAGTGTGTAAAAGGATAACTGGAAGGCTAGCCTGTTACTTTAGGAAGATCTTTTACTACGAAAATTAACAAAATACAAATGCAGTCAGCGAGACAGAATCCTTGACAAATAGTGGCCTTCTACAGCTGGATAGAGTTCTTTCTTTTTCAAACTCAGCACAATTTTTTTTTATATATATTTTTTCTATATTTTTACTTACATCTCTTATAAATATTTTCTAACTTGTATGTTGCAAATAAGTACTTTGCATCTATGCTAACATTGCTGAAGAGTGAATTTTAAGAGGAACTGATTCCCATGACTTTGTTTAAGATGAAAAACATGTTACTTGATAACGTTTAACATCATCAGCTTCATAGAAAAATCCGACAATATGCTTGGTAATCTATTCATGAATGCTCATATTTATTCTCATTATACAAATTTATATCAATGTAACTTGCAGTGTTACACATTGCTTCCAGGTGTCTTGAAAGAGCCTGTCTTGCCTCACCACTTTTATTCCCAGTTTTAGCAAGTCTTACGTATCTCTTAATCTTGGTTCAAAAGATGAGGCCTGTAACAATCTAACTTTTGTCCAAGAGCAAGCCGTTTATCCTCTTTAGAGGATGCCAGAACGTCATAAACCTTTGTTATCAGCCTTCTGTTAGCAAGTTACTGAGTATGATTTTTCCACTGCTTTGCAGAGTGCGGAATCACTCACATCTGAGCAATGTGACTGTTAGGTGACTACCGAACAGTTTTAATCAGGAAAACTATTTGACAATTATTTAGCACTTACTTTGCATGAATATAAATAACAGAATATACAAGGAAGTAGGAAAGAAGAGTATAAGATGCCTTAATTGCTCTTTATCAACTGCTTTTGTTGCAAAGGAAGTTTTCATTTGAGAAACATTCCCTATATTGATGTTGATGTTTTTAAAAATCAAAGCTATATTAAGAAATGATGGCACTGAAGGAAAAATAGCATGTCATTGCATTATACAAGTATCAAAATTATCTCTCTTTTTAAAGAACCTCAGATGAGAGAAAATTATGTAGACCTCAGATACAGTTGTACAAATAATGAGATTTTTTTTTCATGACAACTGGAATACTTCTTTTTATACCTAATAATTTACAATGGAGGCTGTAAATATGAAGTAGAATATGCATATTCATTCAAAAATATATAAATATCTATAAATAAGTAAACAAATAGGTATATGTGGAGTTACCTCTCTCAGAATATTGAGTGAGACTCAAAAAATGCAAAGAACTTAAAAAACCCTACTTCTTGTCTTCATCTGAAAATACAGCATCATAAATAAGATAATAACTGTTACTTACTGTAATATATGCAATGTATAATAACTATAAATGAATAAGGTAATAGCTATAGATATTAGATTATAAATAATGGGCTGCAAAATCTCTGAATTATGTCATTCATACTTTGGAGCAAATCATTCTTCTAGCTAGTAGTTCTAGAACCCTTCACTGTTTTCTTAGGCCCCTGCCTTGAAACGCCTTAAATGGTCCCATTAAAATAAGTGGGAAAATTTCACGTGAAAAAAAATAATTACGTATGTGTCTGAAGGACTGAAGTTTGAACAGTCAAATTACTTGATTTGTGAGTGCTCTCAGGCAGCTAGAATTTTTAATGGACAATATTATGGATGAACCCACTGAAGATAAAAATAACACCCACAGCTTTCAAGAGTGTTAGAAATGTGAGCCACCAAATAAATTACCATCTACAGATTTACATAAATGGAAATATAAAAGTATCATTCTTCAGACATTCTGAATACCACTAGAGCAAGAAATGATTTACTTGAAGCCTAAAATGGGCTGTTGCTAGATTCAGAAAAACACTTTGTCCTAGTAGATCAATATCGTATAATGGTCCAGGATCCCAGCACAGTCCTGAAAGTTTATGAAAATTATTTAGAATGAATAATAGTATATTCAAATACTGCTTCAAGTACTTGTCTGCCAATAAATATAGTAAAATGGTTGTATTTTGTGATGAAGGGGAAATTCAAAATCAAATAGTATTTAAAATTTTTTGAAAGACAACAACAAGCTATCCACGGTAGCTAACAATAGAAGAGATACTTCACTTACTTTAAATTGACCTAGATTCTCACTGAAATTGGGCAAACGTTTTTGATTTTAAAAATATGGGGTTTTGAGAATGGTATTTAATAAACTTGGATACTGTATTATCTCCTTTCACGAAAGCCTAAGGGATAAAAATCTCAGCAAAAATTTTCATCAATTTCACTAAGTAAAGCTACTCTCTTCTAGTAAATACATGAATGTTTCTTTTTCCAACATCAGATCTGCTGGAAATAAGGTCTAAAAGTGCAGTAGACTCCTCATTATTATTGCTTGATGTCATATGGGTCTTCCAGATAGGAACATGATGTAGGAAATTTTTTTCAGTTTCTTCAGTGTCTTAAGCCCTGTTTCCTAGTAGTCTCAACAGTGTAACCAACAGGACTGTAGAGGTAGGCAAGGGAGTTGAGCCTTTCTGTTTCAGCCAGTAAAAGCAGTGGAATACATATATATATATAAGATATATGTGGATGATGAACTATTATCAGACTTATCAGTTTAAATGGTTGTGTGTTAAAACTGAAGCAGAAAGGAAAATAAAAATAGCATGATTAACCAACAAATTGAAGTACTTATTCAAGCTAGGAGGACGCTGAAACCGAGTCTTGGAGAAGAGGAAAATATAATTATATTAGATAAAACATAAATTAAGTGGCTTCAAAGACAATCTAAAGTGTAAATGTTGAAAGCTTACAGAGAGAGTAGAAATATAGTCTTACTGATATAAAAGGAAAGATCTAGTTAGAAAAAACCAACTTTATATTCATCTTTTTTTTCCATCTGATTCAAATTAATGTCAGGGAAACAAGCTTATGTGTACAAATTTAAAATGAATCCTAGGTTTTTGGTTTCCTTGCATATCATGTTGCTACTTCCTACAGCTTTAGATGATGGGTGACTCTTAGTCTCGCCCACCCTGCCATATAAATTCAAGCTCCCGGAAAGTTAGGTCACTTAGAGAAACACATAGCTTCTCAGGTGCCAGATGTTGTTAGCAGCTCGGAAACTTAGTTCTTAATATCTCAGAGAAGGCCTGAAAATATTCCCAGTTCCTCCACAGCACACCAAGCCATCAACTGAGGGATGTCAGACTGCCAGCTTGGTGAGCTGCAGATGGGCCAAAGAGTCTGACTTTAGCAAACAGACAACCTGGAATTAGTTCTTCTTAGATTAGCAAGGAGCACAGCACAGCTAGCAGCCTACTTGGTGCTGAGGACTGGTAACTACATTGCATATGTTTCAGGAGGGGTTTCAGATCAGACTAGCTCTGATCTGCTCTGCCTTGGGAACAGAATGCCTATTATGACTTAGAGGGTATTAGATACCAGATACTCAGACCATATTTGCTAGTTTAGTTTCATCTGAAAGACACCCTTTTTTTGGTGTTTGTTACCACTTTGTGAAGCCAGCCAAAAAAAACTCCAAAAAAACCCAGAAAATGGAGGTTAGTGGGAGATTTATTTTTAAAATTCCCCCTTGATCTCAAGTAAAATGCTCATGCAAAGACTCACTCACTGATGATTAACTTGAAGAGAAGTGTCTGGTCAGATTTAGATTGCTTTTGTGGGCAGCAATGAAAATGGATTTTTGGCACGCTGAAAACATGGGGGGAAAGATATGAGCTTGTGGAGTTATCTCTGCATTTTTTCTTGATCAACTTTTAATTAAGGAATCAATTTTAAACTAGATTGCCAGGGAGTAAGAAGACCAGTGTTTCCTCCTCAATACTACAGAAAAAGCAGATGAGTTCTTTCGTCCTTCTTTACCAGACTTGGCAGGTATACACCTACCCTAAACCTAGTCTTGGCTAGTAATGAAGGTGAAGCACTGTCAAAAATCAAGATGAAAAAAAGATTAAGAAGTTGATGCCAGAACAAAGTGAGACTTTAAATCACAATAACTAGTCAGAACTGAATAGCAGAATTGGAATGAATGAAAATACCAAATTGCTAACAAAACAAAACAAAAAAACCTCAGTCTTTACTGGTCACATATCTTTACAAGAGGTGATGTCTGTGACCTGTTAACCATGGACGCTCACTCCATTACAAGGTAAATTAATTTTAAAAAATTGTATAAGTTCTTAGCAGATGAACATGATAAATAATGCTGAACTCTCATGGATTCTTTGCAAGGTAATATGCTTCATTTGACTGAAGCCCTTTGAAACATTAAAATACAGCAGATACAGTGTTTGGTGTAGAGTTTTAACATATCACATTGGTTTTGTGCTTTTTGAAAAGCAAAACCTTTTAGTCTTTTACTCAGGCTATGAAGCTTACAGATTGTAGAGTGCAGTTCTTGTGTGGATTACAAACACAGCTGTACCATTTGCCAGGGACTGACCCAGACTGCACTGGAACACAGCAAAGCTGAACACCTACAATGCATCGATGATATCGTCATATGGGGCAACACCATAGGATAAGTTTTTAGAAGAAAGAAAAAAGGGAAAAAAATAGTCAGAATCCTCAACACCATTTTTGCTATAAAACAAAGGTAAAGGGGCCTGCATAGGAAGTCTCATTTTCAGGAATTAAGTGGTGATATGGATGTCATCAGATCTCAATGGATGCAATCAACAAAATAACAGCTGTCTCTCCAGCAATCGGCAAAATGAAACACAAGCTTTCTAAGGCATTTCAGGGTTTCGGAAAATTGACTTTTCAAATTACAGACTGACTGTAAACTCTCTATCAAGTGACCTGGAAGAAGAATAATTTAAAATGGGGTTTTAAATAATGACAGGCTTTTAAAAAATTAACCAGGAAATATTTCATGCAGTAACAATGCAGCCAGTCCAGGCAGGACAAAATATTAAAAATGTGTTCTACATGGCAGTCAGGGAGAATGGCCCTACCTGGAGTCTCTGGCAGAAGGCACCAGGGAAGACTTCAGGTTAGACTTTAGGGTACTGGAGTTGGGGATACAGAAGATCTGAGGCTAACTATACTCCAATGGAAAAAGTTGGAGCAAAACTTAGCAATGTATGAAGGGGTTTGAGCAGGGGTTTTAGCTTCTTCAGAATTTACTGGCTCTGAAGCGCAGCTTCTCCTGACACTGGCGTGCTTGCTTTTAAGAGGGACAGTTTCTTTTGCAACTTATGCTACATGGAGTAAGCAGATCTTGCTGATCACACAATAGATTCTGATAGGAAACCCTAGCCACGCAGGAATTTTGGAAATGATAAGGGACTGGCCAAAAGGCAAAGATTTGGTAGTATCACCAGAGGAGGAGATGGTGTGTTTTGAAGAAGCCCCGCTGTATAATGAACGGCATAAAGCTGCTAAGGTAGAGAACCTGCTTGTAAAAACACATCACGAGAGTGGGGGCACCGAAGAACATCACCAGCGTGTGGATCAGGCTGCTAGCTTTGAAGTGGCTCAGGTGGGTCCAGGCTGGCAACATAAGGATTAATTGGAAGGCCCCATGACACCTGGGCCAGCAAGGCAGGGATGAGATGGCTCATGATCAAGGTGTGGATTCAACCATGGACACTATTGCACAGTTTATCCGTAGATGTGAAATGCTCACTGCAATCAAGCAGGCCAAGCAGTTGAAGCCTCTCTGGTATGGAGGCTGAAATATATAAAGGAAGGCCTGGCAGATCGATTATACCTCACTCCCACAAACCTGCCTAGGCAAGCGCCATATGCTTACAATGGTGGAAGTAAACACCAGATGGCTGGAAATGTATCCCATGCCCCATGCCACTGCCTGGAATACAATCCTGGGCTTTGAAAAGGAACTCTTATGGCAACATGAGTCATACAACTGGATAAATTTCTGAAACAACCTCACAGACACCTGGGCCAAAGAACATGGCACTGAGTGGGTTTATCACTGAGCCTACTGTGCACCAGCTTCTGAGAAAAGCAAATTTTACAAAGGCCTGTTAAAGACTATACCGACAGCAATGTGTGCATGTGCTGGGATGCTCAAGCACTAGGATACACATACAGCAAAACCACCTGGTTAGTGGCCCCACCCAACCAGAACTGGCTTCATTACACAACAATCAAACACACCAGACCACCTGTCCTGCCTCAAAGAACTACTGTGACATGTGGGATTAAAAGTCACTGTACACTCAACTCAATGGATACCTTCAAGAAATGGCCCACGGGTTTAGATAATGATATCTGTGTGTATATAAAAGACAAGAAAGGATGTATTGAAAAATGTGAGACCTGTGCATGATATAAATAGCATAGAATAAGGAATGGGTATAGTCCTGATTTTGGCTGGAAGGGAATTAATTTTCTTCCTAGTAGCTGGTATAGTGCTGTGTTTTGGGTTTAGAGTACAAATAATGTTGATAACCCATTGGTGTTCCAGTTGTTGTTAAGCAGTGTTTGCACTGAGACAAAGATTTTTCAGCTTTTAACACCAAGCAGTCAGTAGCAGCCTCAGACACAACAAGTTGGGAAGAGAGAAAGGCCGGACAGATGATCCCAACTGGCCAGTGTTACTCCATACCATGTGGTGCCAAGCTCACTATATAAACCACGGAGAAAGCTGATCAGGGACTACTGCTTGAGAGCTGTCTGGGCAAATGGTGAGCAATTGCATTGTGCTACAATGTATTCTGTAATCTAGCTATTATTACTATAATTATTATTATTGTTATTATTTTTTTTATTTTTCCTTTGGTTTCTGTCTCATTAAATCATCTTTATCCCTAACTAAAATTTTTACTGGTTTGTTTATTTTTGTTTTTCAGTTTTCTCCTCAATCCCACTGAGGGAGAGGAGGGAATAAGAAACTGGGTGGTGTAAGCTACCTGCTGGGTTAAACCATAAGACCACTGAGCATAAATGGTTAAAATGCATGATAGGAAAGACCAGAAAGTGCACATAGCATGAGCAACTTCTTTGTGATATTTCTTAATTTCTAGTTTTGAGCATTCTTAGTTTTGTGCTCGTGCAATTTTTATAAGCACATCATTACTGCTAAAGTAGCTGTCATGAAATACAGTTGAGACATAGAACTGTAGGGTTCAGGAAAGAATAAAAAATGTCATCTGAACAAAAGGAATCACAATTGCCTTGTGAAGGATTAAAAAACATTCTTGTGATGTCATTCTTTGTGCTTCACAACACAAGTCCTAACAGTGATTGCCTGGAATTAGGGAGAGGTGTCCCTTTCATTACAGGGATCTCATATCCAATTCTGAATTCTTCAGCATCACAAGAACACCATGTCCTACCATTAGTCTGATTCAGCATGTCAGCTTCTGTGTTCCCTGCCTCTGTGTCATTTATCCAAGGCAGAAACTCTGCTTTATTACCTAGTGATAAGAAAACTCTTAACTATAATAGCTGTGCCTTAAAGGAAACCAGCCATGAAAGAGCATGCCAAGTCTTGATTAGTAACATATGCAATTTCCCTTCCTGGCCTCTAAGCAGAGGATTTGGCAGGTGTGTGTAGTTGTTATGATAAGAGAAACACATACTGCATATTAGGAAATTACACAGGAAGGAGATGTGAAAACTCATGTAAAACTGGAGCATTATCACAGAATATATTGAAAGAAATAGTCTGTACAATTATAAAAGTTATATTTAGGAGATAAGGTAAAAGAAGAAATCCAGATGCCACAATATAAAAGACAAGCAAACAAACAAATGGAGAACTAAGTTTATTGAATCAACTGTACAGGGAGATCAATAAAGATTTGCCAGAGCCAACCTCCAGAGAAGCAAGGTCAATTATTATAAGAAACTAGCTCTTTCACTCAAATAGCTGAAATATCTTACACTGTACTTTTAGCAGGAGTAGATAATGAAGACTTTATCTTACAAGATGAAAAAAAGTTATAAAAATAGAACCATTTTAATCTCCAAAATGTCACTGATAACTTTTAAAAATACATTTGACTCCAAGTTATTGTTCAAACTAGTTTTCTTGCTATATTCAAAATCTTCAGAATGGTATGTTGAAATCTTCAGGAACAGTGGTTGAAATGACAATGCTCTTGCTGACATGTAAATGTTTTGGCATTTTTAACAGCCATATAATCCTCTACAAGACATACTAGCCCAGTTTCACAGGCACAGTAGGCAGACATTTCTATCTGCTCCCTGTTTTGCTGTTCTGCATGGGCACAAAAAGGCAGATGAATCACCCTTTACAGTACTGAGCTCAAGGTGTGTCTCTTTCTACTGGATTCCTCTCATGAGCCTGTCACCTAAAAGATATAATACTAAGTTTTAGATGCACATTGCTAACTTTAGGTAAGCTCTGAGGTTCTTGCCCCTTGAGTTTCCCAGGCTGGATACAGTTTGGATTCTCTCTTTCTTTATAGTGGTCATTTCTATCTACACAAGATCCAAAATTGGTAAATTTTCTGAGTACAGGTAGTCCCTTATGACTATCCATTCAACAGCTGAATACAAGTCAGCTATTTGTGTGTGTGTTTTCTTAAAAGGCAGCTGGAAATCCCAATCACACTCTAGTTATTTGACAGGTCTACTTCATGTAAAATCTTGTTGAATTTTGCAGTCCAAACCCCAGGCAAATTAACTCATTTTTCTAGCTGCAAAAAGAGGAAAAAGTTTCTGTTATGTAACACAGGTTGTAACACAGATTTTTTTATTTCCTGGTAAGATTTTGTCTTTCCCCCAAAGAAGGATTCAAGGGTCATTCGTTGCACCTTTTTTTACTCAGGCTTGTGCTTGTGCATATTGTTACTGACGTAAGTTTTCAAATAGTACATATACCTCTGTATAGGAGACATCAACAAATACATACAAAAACAGTAGTTCTGTGCAGATACACTAAAAACATATTTTACTATAAGAGTGGAATTTTGCCTTCTTAAGATGACATTCTGCAGAAAACTTTAATAAATTTATGCAGTTTTCTTTTACTAGAACATGTAAGAGGTTAATTTTTCACACTGATGAGCACCTACAGTCTAGAAATCAGGACACTTCTTGTTGGAAATGTAAAATCACTAGCAAATGATGAAAAATTATCTTCCTTCCCAGCATGAGGTGAGTTGCAAAAAATGAAACTGTTGCTGTCATAGTTACCTTTACAGGATAGTTGCTGTGTAAAATATTAAAAAAAGAGTTTGATCGTACTTTTGATTTTCAATTTGTCTTAGGCCTCTTAACCTTCTCTAACACATTGTGCTTGAGGATTAAAACCATTTGTCTAATAACTATAATTAGTCATAATTATCCTAATAGGGGATATTAGTTAATGAAATCTTATTTCAGTGCTCTTAATAGATTTAATTAATACAATATTTATGTCAGCTTGAAAAACAGAGGCATTTTGCAATGCACCTAATTCTTTATGACTTACGAAGAAGTATGAATTTAATGGCAGTTGCCAAAATACAATCAAAGGTGAGCTCTCAATGTGCCTTGAATTTACCTTTCACCGATCACAGTAATATCAAGATCTTTACCCCTTACTTTTTCTGAAAAGAATTTTTATCCCTGCCTGGTACTTTTCTAGTGGTTTGTCTTTCTTCCAAACTTGGTTTTATTTCTGCCCTACCAAGTAATACAAATGCTATTCAATCACTAATGTACTTTCCTCACCTATGGCCCCTCTTTCCCTTCCTGGGAGAAGGCAAGTAAAGCCAAACAAATAAAAAATTTTCCAATAGAAATACAGCAAAAGATCACAATGTAGAAAGGATCCCTATATCACTATTGCCTCTCAACAGCTCTGGACTCAGGGAATTCATGCTTACATTTATGATGTTGAATTTTGCTGTCATAGCTCAGGGCCTGAAGCACTGTAAAGAAAGCTGCTTTAGATTTTCAGAAATATCCTTACCTGTACACAGAGGCAGCTCTGACTTTGGGTGAAGTGAGGAAGGCCCATTCTCAACTATAATCCTCAGTAAAATTTTAGCCCCCATCTTTGCTAACTGTGATGATGCCCAACCACAGTAGCACAAGCCTGTCACCACGGCGTGTTGGAAGTGTACCTTGCCTGTGTTTCTGGCCTCAGGTGCACATCACCAACAGCTAAAAAGCCTTAGAGTCCTATATTTAAGTTTCAGTCGAAAGAAGACAAAAGTTTAAGAAACATGATAGATTCACCAGGAAAATAAAATATTTCTGCCAAAAAGAAAAGGAATTTTTCATTGTTTTGAGTAACAGATTGAAAACTCTTGTGAGGTTTGCTTTTTTGCTAAGAAAAATTGATAGCAGTCTTTCATCCTTTCAGCCTCGCTGCCAAAAAGCCACGGATGCTTAGTCTGCCTGTCCCTGCTGAAAGCAGCAAATGGTCCAGGAACTTGGACTATTCATGTAAAAATTGAAACTGATAGCAGTCGTCTAGGTGAGCAACCAGGGACCCATCATTTTCACTCTTTCCACCATAAGAAATGTTTCCTTAGGAAAAAAAAAAAAAAAGAAAATATATTTCCTGTCAGAAATTGATTTTAGCAAAATGTTATCAACTACCTCTAAGCTTATAATGCTTGTGCATGAACCCTGTACTAAGTAAATTTCATCTCCAAGTTAAATGTTAGTATACCATCTAGTGCAAAATTTCTAGAACTATGTAAGTAGATTAGAAGGCAAATTTTGTTTTCAGCAATGACTTAAACATTTATGATTTTAATGTTTTGAAAATTTTAGGTCTAGGGTTTTCAAATATTTGTTACTAGAGATAAAATGTAAAAGTGAAAGTTAAAGGAGATAAAAGCAAGCACTTAGCAGAGAGTTGGAGTTTTAAATATTCTACAGAGACAGTTAAAAAAAAAAAAGTGCCACTTTAAGAGTCTGACTTTTCCATGGGAGTGGGCTGATATGGATTAATACTTTTGCTTTGCTTTTGATTTTTTTTAATATCCTGAGAAAATTGTGAGAGGGAATCCAGTGAGATCTTAGTTCCCTCTCCTCCCCAGCCACACATTCCACTCTTCCCTTATGCAAGCTTTTGAGGTTCAATGGTTGCATCATGTAGCCAAGTAGGGAGCTGATGTACTGGGACCTGATCATTTATTGCCTTTTTTTTTTTTAATTAGTTTTAAGCAGTGTCAGTTCATTAAGGACATGAGAATAGAACCATGACAGGATGAGAACTGGGATCGGCACTGACTGCCCCATTTTATGCACTGGAAATAAGATGAGTGAGGGAAAGACGTGTGAAGCTACTGAAACTCAGAATAAAATTTCACAACTGGCTTCTTTATCTAGGCAGTGCCTATGCACAGTTGCCTATTCTAAAAATTGGAAGATTGGGACTGTCCAAAGAGGCAGTTTTATCTTGATGTAAATCATGCTTATAAAACTTCCTCTTCCATGTCTATGATTTTGTTACCTTGTATGCTTGAAAGTCGCTGTGGGAGAAAAAATCAGGAGTAATGTCTACAAGCCACTTTTGCCTTATCTTTCCTAAGCAATGCAAGTCTAAAATCAAAGATGATGTGTAAGGTAACACAAGTTGTCAAAAGGCAGCCCATGCTGCCAACATTAACATACTGAAGAGCCATAATTTGAAATTTTTTTTGTCTTTCTAAAATGTTCCCCTGAAGAAGGTTAAGCATAATAGTATTATACATCTCATTCTTATGAAAAATTAAAAATACCAATGGGTTTTCAGCTGAAAGGGTTCTCTGCTACACAGCCTGACTATTTTTTTAATTACTGAACAAGTAAACATACTTACATAGAATTCACTAAGGCCTTCCTGAGCTTTCTTCAACTATCAGAAAGCTAGAAACAATATGCACAAAAGAACTACACTAGTTACCACCCAGAGATTCAGGAAAAAAAAATGAAATTTGTCTTGAGTGCTTTTTTCTAGGGATTTCTTACTTCTATCAATCCTACTGTTGAAATTTGCCCTATAGGGAAAGAAATCTGCAAGCTAATGTATATGCAAAGCATTCTAACTCCAGTTTTGAGGATTTCAGAGGGACTTCAGAAGCATTTAGCTTTGGGCTATCCCTCCATTGGGAAGAGAACCTTGCCCAAAGAGAAGCTTTACGGTAATTATCGTCATCTTGGAATTTTACAAACAATGCACATGATAATGAAGAATGCTTTAAAATATCACCCTAATCATTATTAATTCCTTTGGTATTTATGGTAATAATGGTAATTGTGATGAGCTCATTTTGTATTAATGTGAGTGCTTCTGGAACTCCACATTAATTTGTAACATTATATTCAAGTGTTATTCAAGAAGGATATTGCACAATTTATTTTTTTAAATGTTTGCAAACTCTTTAAAATCAAAGACCTCCTGAAAAAGCACTTTTTTATTCAACTGAAGAAATTGTTTTTGTTTGGTTAAACCTGTAGTTTCTGCTGAGATTTAACAGTGATGAAAACTGACAAGGTTGAAGGGAATAAGCTGAGGTTCATGTCACGGGGAATACATAGAGAGAGAAGAAAAATCTTGTACTTTTCAAAGGCATTTGCTAAATGATTTTTGCTTTCAATTTACACCTAGTGACAACTGCCAGATTTATGCCACTGGAAATTAAAAATTATAAGTATATTCAGTATATAAAGAATGCCGGCTTCTGCTAATGTTGACTGTATCTGTTTGGAAGGTTGATAGATAATGAGACTTGGCTGATTCAGTTTGCATATCTGTTCCAGTGTACCACCATCACTGCAGTACCTTTACTAATGATTGGAGTGTTACAGATGTCTTAGTCCACTATGTTCATGGTATGTCACATTTTCTTAAATTAATAATTTAAACTGTAATCCTTCAAACTCTTGAAGTTAGCTACCTATGGGGTTTATTTTTCCCCTCGAACTGCCGGTTGCACTTAGGCCTGAGCATCTCCCACATGGATGAAAGCCCAAATCTAAAGTAGATATGTGGTTTGTGCTGCATTTTTCAAAGCTTCTTTCAAAATCTTAGCAGGTGTTGAGATTTACTTTTCACACACCATCATCACAGGACTATTGCTCCATATTATTTCCCCTGGCAGCAAGGCTGATATAAGTGGCCTCTGAATTCTGCCACTCCTTCTCCCTTAATATCTGCATGGCAAATTCATATTATTTTAATCATCTCCTTTATTTTTGCAGTGTTATTGTCAGTGCAGCTGACAGAAAGTCACAGGGGGTGGAAATCATTGGCAAGGGGAGAATTAGGTGCTTAAGTCAAGTTTGCTTCCCAGGGAAAATGGAACAGCTAGCCTTAGGTTTCTGTACCGGTAAAATTCACTGAGGGCTTAAACTAAATGTCACTAAAGTAGATAATAGGCTGCTGTTCACATGTGTTTGCGCCCTTCCAAGGTAAAACTGCTAAGAATTCATTCAGATTCAAGAACAATGTCACTACTTTCACCACCTTCTCATTTTCACATTGTGTAAACACTGGAGTCTGTGAACTTTTTTATGCTAAAACACACATGAAAATCAATGAGCAAAATCAAATGAGCTTTGTTAAGCTCAAACTCTGTTATTCTAGACAGGACACAGCTGGAAATCCTTTGAGCTTTGCTGGCTATTCCTCTGGAATAAAGAATGTGTAACCCCTTCAGTCTCATAGATATTGCTACGTGCCTCTGACTCCTGGTTACCAGCTTCTCTCCTCTGAGCAGTAAACAGGCAGATCCCAGTGCAGCCTAGATACTCCCAGCATCACACTGCTGCAAAAGGTACCTTTATGCTTCCTTTTTTCCCAAATCTTTCTTCATACATTGCTTACTTCATCACTGGCAGCTGAGGATACCTCTTATGTTAATGGAATTGTGTGAGGAAAAGCAGAGATGAGATGTAGGGGGGGAAAAAAAAAAGAGATGGAAGATTTCCTGTGAAAAGATAGATTCCTTCATATCTTTCATGTGCTCAGTGGTACTAGAATGTTTCCCTGTAAAGGAAACCTTTGTTTTGACCCGTAAGTATATACTTCAAAAAAAAAAAAAAAAGACAAAAGCAAAAAGAAAAAAAAACAAAAAAAAACCCCAAAAAACCAACAACAAATCTTTAACCTGAGTTAGACAGCTATCCAGAAACAGACATACATAAACACCCTCACAAAAGTGAAAGTGAGCAAAAGATGGTGGACATTTCTCTATGGACAGCTCATCCGTATCATCCATTTTCCTACATGTTTATATGTCCAGCTCTACAGCAAAAGTTTCAGGAGGAAAGAAAACCTACCACAACGTGTTGGATAACAGTAGTTTGCAATCTCTGATGTTGTTGATCATCACATCTGCCAAAATGGCAAAAGACTACATTTTAGAGAAACTGAACACACATCTATTTGTTCAATTTTTTTGATACTGGGAAGAAATTGAAAGATTGTTGGTTTTGATATCCCCAGCATCTGAGGATATTTTCCAAAATGCCAAGTGAATTTCACCAAATAAATCCATTCAACTAAAATGAGTTGAGAATGTATTTTTAATAGCTTCAAAAATTGTATATATGGTATGAAGTTATATACATGGATGTATAGAACTATTTTCTTTCTTAGAAATACATGCCAAACCCATGTAAAGGAGAGAACAAAACTGACTGCAAAAGCAGAAAATTGTATATAAATAAAAAGAAGCTCAAACCTTCAATTAATAAAGGTAGCAGGTTTTTTAGAACTTTCTAAATTTTTAATTTTTCTACAAATATATGATCTTACTCTAATGTCCAGTAAAAGAAAAATATCTCTAGATCAAATTCTAATCCAAAGAAACATTGAATATACAGAGAAAAAAGAAGTTAGCACCTAAAAATGGAAGACAAAAAATACTATTTGCTAATATTTTTTTATATTCTCTGTCTTATAACATAGCCTTCTAAAGTGAATATGATTGCTGATTGCTGCAAAAGATGGTTTCTTTCCCACAACACTAGTGAGATTTTTGATTCCCATATTCCTTTCACGCTTCCCCATCACTGTTTTGGTTGGTGTTATCTCTGTATTAACTCTCTTTCCATCAGTTTTTTATTCTTAGTGTTGTTTGATAAGCTTTACATTTCAGCATCTTTTGCATTTGTATTGCCATTTTTTGTTTGTAAACAAAATGGATTTTACAGTACCTTGCATTCTAATTTAAAATACCATGAGAGCCTATCAAACTTTAAAAATTCACTTTGAAAGTATGTTGAAATTAGCATTTGTATTTACCACTTCACTGTGCTGGTAATAATCAGTGGAACGAAATGTTAAACCACAGAATTTCATCTTTTATGGCTGGATAATCCCATCAAGAGGGAACAAGAATAGGCCGTTCTCTTCTTTAATAGGCTTTGAGATGCATCTGTCTTACAATAGATGTTAAAACACATCAGTCATATTAAAAAATATTTATATTGTCATGATTTAGTTACTTCAAATAAGACTTATAAAGACCAAAAACTTACTTATTGTTTTTGCTCAGTAAGTTTACAGCCCTTTACTCAAAGAACTCCATAGAAATACAATTTAAATATAAGAAATGCAAAGAGAACTTTGTACTCATTGGTTTAATTGAATCATATCAATTCTATAAATGTAAGATTAGAAGAAAAGTAGTAGAGATAATCCCATTTAAAAAGTAATGAAGTAGTGCAAATAGGTTAAAATTATTTACATTTGTCTAAACCAAGGCTCAGGGGGGTGTTTAGAGCCATATCACTATAACGAATGGACTTTTTAAAACTGCACATTGTCTGTCACTGACACTGGTTTTTGTCTCCATATGAAGCATTTTCATCCCAGAATTGCAACCTTTCAAATGTTGATATAAAATTAGCATTATGCTCTAGCATCTTTAGTAAAATTGTACCTCTGCATATTGATTATTGCTCTAGATCCCATCTCTGAAATGAGTGCTTCATATAGTGCCATCAGTGAAGTCAGAGGTCAGAACTGCATCTTCTATGATGTTTTTCAATTTAAAAATTAGAGAATGAAATTAAAAGGGCAAATGACAGGGACAGTGGGTAGAAACAAGACTTTTACATGAACAGGAAATACACAGGGGAGTGAAACTTGCATAAGGAGGTATTGACTAGCCCCACTCATCTCCTTACTGAAATCTGTCACCACACCATGCTGAGTTATAGATGGGATGAAATTCTTCAAGATGATCTGCCCAATGTACCCGTTGATTCAAGATCATGAGTGATTTTTCATATCCAATTTTAAACTGTGTAGCTGGCATGTGATCCCAGTAGTGTATGCAGGTATAAAGAATTATATAAGAACATGGCACAAGATTTGGCATTGAAGTTCAGAACCTCCCAGACCTGGGCTTCGAGGTGGCAATTTTTAGCTAAGGAGAGGGAAAAGGGATCACTTTCTCAGAAAGGCCATAGCCCACATGGTAATTACCCACACGGTTAGCTGCATACCCACCCACAACTTCAGCAGCTCTGCCAGCTGTTGAAGAACTGGCAGTGAATAGCCCTGCTGATCCAGGACAAGTGGGGATCATCTGAGGATTTGGCCATGTCCTGGGTGCAACAGAAAACAGGTTGGTGGAAGCACGAGGCTGTGCAGCAGTAAATCTGCTTCTGTTCTTCTGCACTTTCCTGTTTCTCATATACCCTGCTCCCAACCATCTTGTTGTACGTGCCAGCAGAACATGTTAATTGATCCTCCAAATCCAGTTTTTCTGATAAAATCCTTTGCAAACCTATTACAACAGATGACTATGTTAGATACGAGCCTTTTCATGCAAAGGTCTCCTTGATTACACACATCTTAAATATTTGTTATAAAATATTAGCAAATATCACATCCGATGCCAGAGTTCTCTGTGACATTTCATTTCTCATGCCCAAGAGAAATGCTACTTTAGTTGAAATCAAATAGAATTGTACATAATACTTGTCATTTACTTGAAAAATAAAAAAAACCCCAACATTTTTCTCCAAAACAAACTGATCCACTTCCAGCTTGAGCAAAATGTATTTTTGTCTCTGAACTGCAAGGAAACACAGTATGTAAAAACCAACAGCAGCTTCCTTGGAGACTTTGCTACCTTTCTGGTACAAAAGAATGAATATTTTTTAAATGGAATAATTCATCACTTTGTAAGGACCAGTCAACAATACAGAGTGGAGACTATGCCTGCAGGAAACTATTTTAGAGTAAATGTCAAAGCCAAAGTATGAAAGTAGGAAATATACATTTTAGAGGAGAATCTGCATAAAATTTTAAAATATAAGTGACCAGCCAAGATGTCAGTATGGGGGCCATTTTTAATACTGAATTCATGACTGTAAAAGATATATTCTTTTATATATTTTGATTACGTTAAAAGATAGTGTACATAAAGGGATTTTTTTTTTGAAAGCATGAATAACTGCGTATACCATATGAGATGCCAAGAGGTTATACCTGACATATGAGTCTGTTTAATACCACTGAGATGTATGCACAATCAGCTAAAGGACTTTTTAAAAATTGCTAGTAATTTGTTTGATAACTTGCCTGAGTTCCCTAAGAAAGATTAATCTCTTTAAAGGGAAGTATCAATTTCCTTCTTCCCAGAAAATTAGATCTTTTTCAAAGAAACTAATTTAGAAGAACACAATTATTTCTCAAACTAAAATAATTATATTACAAAACTATTTTTGCTTATGTGCTTTGTAAATTTAGTAATACTTAGGTATAAGTATATTTTTAAGAAAAAGAAAATCTATATTTGCCAAAGTAAAAAACTATTTAAGACCATAAGTATTGCCTTAATACAGAAGCAAACCAAAGACAGCTATTTACATGAGAAGCCACAGCTTCTACCAGTATCAACTATATTCCTAACTAATGCAATGCTTCCATATTGAAAAGTTTTTGTGCTTTTTTTTGGTTTTTTGGTTTTTTTTTTGGTTTTTTTGTTTTTTGTTTTTTTGTTTTTTTGTTTTGAAAGTTATTATTTCTTTGTTCTAGGATCTCTTTGCTGTAGCTTACTGCACTTGGCTGTTACTGTCAAGGGACCTGGCTATCCTATAGGAGAAAACTGCACACCTTGTGAGCTTTTCCATGCATCAATATTCTATTGGCTCAGAAATTAAACATGACACTGGATTTCTGTTGTTTCTGAAACTCCTTTGCCTTCATTGACCAATGTAAATGTGACTAGTAAACACATTCATGGGAAATTTATTTCTTAGAGATATCACTACCGTGTGGATTTGAGTCATATAAAATGCTAACATTTCTAATAAAATATAAGAAGAAAACATTTGTTGTATTCAATTTAGCATTTTGGAGTGTGTTGCAACTGCTGATAGTGGTTTAAATTGACTTCCAGCTAATGACATTAGAAAACTACTTAATTCTGATTACAAAATGAGAGACTTTACAGTCTAATGAATTTTTAATAAAGTTTCTGTGTATTATTGTATGGACCTGCTCCTTAGTGCATGAGATAGAGATAACATTCCTCATATTCCATTTGTTTCCCTATTTCAGGGAAAAGATAATAAATCATCTGAATATTTTCAGTTCCACCTTGCTCTCCTAAGCATAATCTCTCTTGAACACACAGGATGAAATTCTTTCCTTAGTTAGACCTCTACATTTAAAAAATTGATGCTTCAGAAAATTGTTCTTCAGAAAAAAACGTGTTCATTTCTTAAATCGTGCATACAAAATGCCACAAAGTGCCAACCACGTAGAGTGGACTCAGATATCTCAACCTTATCTGCCCTAGAAACAGGCATGTAGTTTGTTTTAGTTGTCTCAGTTATTTGCATTATCAAAAGAAAAAAAAGAGGTAAAATATTGCAAAGAGTCCTAAAAGAGGCAGAATACCCTCTTACTATTCAAACAGGAGTTCAGCCAAATATGTGATCAGTGATTAGTGTTACTCAGCTTGAACCTGAAATTGATGAGCCTGCTGCACTTCATAGTAAAATTTGTAGAAAAAGAGAATACATTTTATTCCAGGACTGATATATTTGATGAAAAATTGGAACATTTCATTGCATGCTAGTGGTTTAAATTTGGAATAGAAATATCAAACTTCTACACAGAAAAAAATCTTATAAATAGACTTTGAGAACAAAAGATCTTAATTAAATGTGAACTTGACAATCAGAACAAATGTGGAAAATAAAGCATTAGTAGACCAGTACGAATAAGCAATAAAATAGTCAGATTTTGGGCATTCTGGAGAGATTTTCCCTCCACTTGGAAAAAATTATATCATGTATTTCCATGGAAGTCTATGGTTTTTTATGTCCAGTGAGTGACGAAATTTCGTTCCCAGGCTTGTCTTTTGAATTTATTCTGTAGATATTCCTTTAGACATCCTGGGCTGAGAGGACAAGTATAAAGTATTTCTTGTGAAAGATATTCTTCAAGCTGTGACTGGGTGTTTCTATTTTTTATTGATTATGTGGTTTTATTGTGGTACATCTTGTTTGATGGAGTTTATCCACTTAGTTTCTAAAAAAACTTTTAATTAACTGGATATGATATATTGTATTTTGGGATGTGCTTATGGAGGATCATGCATTTTCATCCTCCAGCTTCTTCAAGGCAGTTGGTGATCCTCAACAAGATTTTTTTCTTCTGATAAGCTTAACAATAATGGAACTGGGAAATTATAAGTTGTAGTTGACAAAATGATTTTCCATGTAGGTTTCAGTGCACTGTAGCAATAAGGTCCTTGTAGTCTTGAATTTAAGGGGAGAAATTTATGCTGCAAAAACACGCACTCTACTGTATCACTCAAATTCCTTTTTAGGGTGTAGTTGCTATAAAGACTGGTATTAGATTGTCACAGTGAACACTTAACAGAAAAACATAATTCAAAATTTAAGAGAGATTCTTTATTTACTGTTAAGAGCATCAAAAATTTCAGGAAAATAGAACTTTTTTATCTGAGATGTGGTGATCCAAACACAACAGTTTTGGTCTTTCATGTTTAAGATCATGATAGCATAAGTTTTCTTGATTTCTGTCATATAATGTTGTATCCCTGGAATTTTAGTTTTCTCACTTGTGTTGAGAAACTGCATATGAATTGCAATAAGACATATCTATTTTATAACTAAGGTTCAGATTGCTTCCTGGTGTGCCACCCATTTTTCCTTTTAATATACTTCCAGAAAAAAAAAAAAAGTTACCTACTGCTTATGGTGACTGTGTACACTAAATGCAGTGTTTTAATGGATGTTGCTACAGTGCTAGAAATTTTTTTAAACAAAATTTATACTTTCAGATTAAAGCTAATGGCTAGTTGTGCACTCAGCATATGGTTTTCACAAAGTGCTGACAAAACTCTACTCCCACTAAAGGAAATAGGAGTTTAGAAAATGCAGACTTCAGCAGAAGCACACTAAGACAAAGAGTACTACAGCAGTAACTAAGGTGCTATCCTTCTTAACAGATGAGACACAGTGATATGACAAAGAAAATCCATTCTGCAGAATTACTGTACAAATTAGGCTCGTGCTTACGGCTTATAAAAATAATGCTCTCACCAGGTGATTTAGCACAGGTGAAGTCAAGGTGGTGATATAAGCAGGGCTGAACCCTCTCTGTATGAAAGCCAAACACAGTCCAAGTTTCTTACTCACCTGACTGCTTCTCCATGTCGTAGAACAGTGATGTCATTTTCCTCCTCTCGTAGCTGTAAGTGAAAATTAGAATACCAGCAAAAACAAGTGCTATTGCTGCTGCCAGTATGGTTGTAAGACTTGTCAGAGAAGAGGAGAGCAAGCAAAACTGCATGTAGGCATCAAAATCTGTAGCAGCATTCCACAATAAACACTGAGAAATGATTGTATGGAAATACAGGCTTACAAGAGATGCGCTGCTTTAGTGTAAAAAGTCTATTTGCTGTTCTGTATCCTATGAAAGACAGGAAATAATTTAGTAAGTCTACACCCAGAGCTCCTGTCCTTTTATCTGGCTCTTCTAGAAATCTATGCAGCCACTCAGGCAGTACTAAACTGAAAAAAAAAAAAAAAATACTCCTCTGTAAGAACTGCCTGGACAACGAGCTATTGGGAAGTCAGTCTGTGTTCCACGTTCACTGTGGTCAGTTGCACTCCTTGGCCTTTTTCCGAAAGAAATTAGTTCTGCTGCTTCTCCTTTTTCCCCTCCTTCCTTTCCTCTTCTTTCTTCCTGAGTTAAACCCACTTTCTGTTGGCAGCCACTGCTCCTTTCTCACTTAACTTTAAGAGTCGCCTTTTTACTACAAGGGAGCAGAAAAAAACCCCTATGTATTTCTCAGGGTCTGTGTTCCCTTTATAATAAGATCTACTATTAATAATACATGGAGGGCTTATTTAAAATATCAACTCATCTACTGGAAAAAGAAAACAGCAGCTTCAAACTGTTCCCCAGCTGAAACTAGGAATTTAACTACAGCAATAAACTGCATGAAAATAATTCTCACAAGTCAAAGGGGTTATTCACAAGGCAGAGGCTAATCAGGCCTCCGTGCCTAAACAGAGACACTAATTGCCTGATTTTCAGTGTCACTGGACAACTGCACCTCCTACTGAAGTGCACATTGTGGGCAGAGGAACAGGATAATAAGAATATATGGGGTAGTTTTCTGTTATTATGTAGAATGCAAAGAAAAACGTACAATAGCCGATAACAGCAGCAGAAATAGTTTATTCCCAGTGTACTCCGAGTTTGCCATTTTAATTCCTGTTTGCAAAAGTGGTTAAAATTTATAATGTTTAATGTCTAATAGCCAATGTTGGTGCGGTGGGCTCAGAAAAAAATTGTTGAAATTAAAGCTAAAACCAGTGTAATGTGAGCTGTAGGTCATATATAAGAAAATGACAAATAATGCAGCACAGATTTTGAGAATGCCGTGTGATAAGCTGCATCGAAATTTCCATGGAAACACAGACAGTTGGCCTTTTAACAAGTAATCTGTATGTTGAAATATCAGCATGTCATTTTTTTAAAAATGGACAAATGAATGGAGATTATGTTCAGTTTGTGTACAATAAAATAGAATTGCCCTGGATTCCACAAACAAACTGCTTCATGCAAATAATTCATTGATGTTTCCTTCTGTAGTATAAAATTCTAATAATTCTCCAGTCATTTCAATGAAGCAATAGTTCCAAAATTTTTTATTTTCATGTCCTTTTGCAGTGATAGTTATTGAAATATTTGTTTATTTTAATTAAAAACTGGGTTGTAAAGTGTTTTTATTACCCATACAGCGAAGTTTGGCTTAGTTTGTTGGACACCTTTAAATATAAATATGTTTCAAGGCAAATGAAAAGCAATATTCAGTCCAATTGCAGTGAAGAGTTTTCATGTTTAAAGAAATTGTGAACCACAATACTGAATTACACTGTATTAATCTACAGGTACCTGAATGATGCCAAAAGTAAGATGCTGGAGAATAAATAAGGAAAAATATCCAATTTCTAGATGTTAAGAACCTCAGCAACTTTTTTAAACACTCACACCTGCCTGCTGGTTTGTGACAATGTATTTGTGCTCCATCTGGATGTGTTAAATTTTGTTGGATCTACATAAACAATTTTCTTTTGCTAATGCTAATTTTAAGGAAGGGAAAAACACTTTAAGCCAGTATTTATTACTGTTAAGCCACTTTTGAAATCCTGGAAAAGGAAGAGAAGGGAAAAGAAGGGAAGGGGAAAGGGAATGGGGAAGAGGAAAGGTGGAAGGCTGAAGAAAAAAAGAAAAGAGATAGTAAGAGTAATTTTACATTCCAATACCATCTAAATATTGGTCATAGTCTGCTACCTGTAGAGACATTTTACAATTTCATTCAAGATTATATCTGAACTGATATGTTAACAGAACACCTTTTTTGTATTCCTCGATTTAAAAACCATACATAATTAAGAGACCCTTACATTCTGTCAAATCTACATGCCTGCTAGCACAGAAAACTTGCAAACAGGGAAAGAAATGAAAGATACTAGCAAGAGACAGCTATGCCTAATTCATGCATTCTATGAATGAATTTATAACATTTTTCCAAAAGATTGCAAAATCACATATTTCACATTTTCAATTAAAAATGCTGCCTCTTTTCCCACAAATGTAGCTGTGAAGGCATTAGAATTGAATGTAGTCTTGCTTTGTCCCTTCTGTGCTGCAGAATTTACTGGAAATTCTCCACGTTATTTTTGCAGTTTCTCTCGTCCAAGGGCATAAGATAGCTGCAGAGAAACTATCCAATCCTATATACAAGATTACAGAATTCTTTTCAGTCTGTTTATTCACTATCGGAATTTAGATGATTTTGGGAGCAGAGGCTATGAATCTGCTTAGAAAGAATTTTAATAAAACACAGATGTCTGTTGAAAGACAAACGTATGAAACAGCTTTCGTGTAGATGACCTGAAGGCAACATGCTTCTGAATAAAGTACTTATGTGTAAAAATACACATTGCTTACTATTTTCCACATGCAGAGAACACGATTTTGAAAGAATTGAGGCTTTTTATAGTGCAAACTCTACTACTGTTGCTCCTAATTCAAAATTGTTTTGCTAATTCAAATTTATCACTTTAAGACTAAAACTTCTTTGGAATGGTGCCTAATAGCAATTGTTTTCAACAAAAGCATCAAGGTGTATTAGGAAGCCAAGAAAAACATCTTGTAGTATCAGCATCATAAATAATACACATAAAGAGCTAAAGGTAATGAAGTTATCTTTCGTGGGTTTGGTGGGTTTTATTTTTTAAAATGTCTGAAAATTTACTCGGCTATAAAGCAGAAAAATTCATTTTGGGAGCAAACAATATTATGTATTTCGGCCTAGTTACAGCCCTGAAGTGGACATATGTAACACTTTCTTAGGCAAGTAAGCTCAGTAACTCAAAGGTTTGTTTAAACATGTAGTGCTCCTGTGAGCGGTAAGGTGTAGGACAGAATATTCTTGTCTTTCTTAGAAACACAGGGTTTGGTGTATTGCAAAAATATTCTCATCAGGGAACAAAACCAGGTTTTCAGAATGTTGCTACCCACTTAATTTTTTTTTTAAGTTGAAATACAGAACAAAGGCTTTATGTCTTTTTAGGAGACATCATTGTTTTGAATGTTTGGGGGTTTTTAAGGTGAAAGAGAACAAATGGTGATTTCTCTATCTAGGTACTAAACCTTCTGCTGTTATTTTTCTTCAAGCTTAATTTTTAATTTAATTTTATCACACACGATTAATACACAGCAAGGACTAATTGTTTAATCTCCTTTGAAGAGAGCATATTAGAAAAGAAGTTGACTGAAGCAATCCAGAACTGGCTTTATGAGTTAATTGTAGGAGAGACCACTCTAAGATTTCCAGAGGGACTATTTAGGTTTTGCCTGCTAATAGTGCTGTTATTGTTCTGTGGATCCTACTCTTTGAGGGAATGTGAAAATGAAGCCGAGAGCATCTTAGACTTGATCACTTTTTTTCTTCCCCATCTACATCTCTGGACTTTGGAGGCAGGGAAACCCACTGAGTAGAAGGAGATGCAGCCTGTAGGAATGACCTTCCCCTCACCTCACCACTGACAGTTTTCAACATTTCTCAGAGAGAAGATGGGCAGGAATTGCACCCTACAAACAAAGCAACCTTTGCCCTCTCTCCTTACCTTACAGTCTATGCCCTCCTAATAGTGAAGGTAGATGCTGTAACTCCACCACCATTTTTATTCATTTTTATTTTTATTAGAAGAAAACACTTTGCCTTCAGCAAAGCTCTGAGCAGTAAAATTTCATTCATTTTCAAAAACCCCACAAAAATTACTGTAAATTAACATCATGCAATACATCCATGACTAAAACGTCACATGTATGAAAAAGGTGTTTTAAATAAGCTCACAGAATTATACAATATGTTCATTGTAACCAAACCAAAAAGAGCTAAGTTGCCTGTCCTGGCCACTTGGACTGTCTTGGCTCACTGGACAGTAAAACAGTAGCAAATGGCTTTGCAAGGAAATCTCCAAAAACACCAGGAACAATCTAACACAAATGAATTGTTCTATTGAATTTGAACTGATACCTGTTTATTAGATCTGTCAATGACTGCTCAGTACAGTTTGTAAAAGACTGATTTCCATTTAATATCTTTGTTTCAGTAAAAGCTTCCAAGCAACATAATTTTTCCTGCAGAAAATAGAAGTCTAATATCTTATGGTTTGCTTTAGCAGAAATCAGGATTTTTTTTTTCCAGTGCTTGAATGAAAATTTTGCAGATGATGTCTGCATTAAAACTGTATCAGTTTTAGGAATTCAGGCCAGGAGCCTTGCACCAGATTTATTTATTTATTTATTTATTTAGTCCCAGAAAGAAAGAAGCAGCTTTCTAGTATATATTTCTGCTTATTTAATAGACAAGATGCCTGAGCAGAAGAACATCCAGTATCAAATTTATCTGTCTTTAGCCAGGCAGAGTTCAAAACAAATCTTCTGCATTTCCAATTTCCCCAAAATACTTGCCTCTCTGCATCTCAGGCTAGAAAGAAAATCTCTTTCTAATACTTCCCTTGGGGAACTTTCTGCCATTATTTTAAAAAGTCAACAAATACTATGTTATGTTACATCATAATAGAATGTAGTATATATTAATTGTTTTACTTCTTAAAAAAACTTCAGCATAAATTTGCCATTGAGTCAAGTTAATTAAAAAAAAAAAAAAAACAAGAAAATAACAAACAAGTCTAAACAACTAAAATGCCTTTTTACTAGTTTGAGTACTTGGTTTATGATGTAAGCAGCCAGATTCTTCAAGATGGTTAAGGACTCCTGTCTCCAAGTGTTTTGTTTGGCACTTCAATAATGGAGAAAATAAATTCTAAGAAAAAATATATTATTATCTAGTCCTTGAATTCATATAAGGAGGGCAATGCACCCAGTTGAAGTTTAAATTTAGTTTTTGAAAATCCAGTTTGAGGAAAAAATTGAAGCATGTTCTAAGTGACTTTCCACTAAAATTATTGAGAACTTTGCCCTCAATATAAAGGAAGGCAAAATGTTACTGATTTTTCCTAGGATGACATCTATAGGTCTGTGTACAAAATGCCATGTTTTAGGAACAGGGTAGACTGGCTGTGAGATTGCCACTATTTTCCTGTGACAAAGATCTAACTGAAATTTGGAAAAATTCCTTTAGATTTCATCAGTTATTAATGTGGTATATTGTCTCTCTTCATCCACACTGCAGACAGAAGTAAGATTGTTTTGTAATAGCTTCAGTCTGTAAAGTAAGCTTGAATGTCAAAGTCAACTAATAGATTTTTTAAACTGAAGTTGATACAAATTATTACTTCTTCCAGCACAGAATACGTTACAATTAACTCCAGTCTCTAGGCAAATATTTCTTATGTATCAGAAACAGACAGTTTCCTGAAGAAATTTCCCTTAATTTTTGTAAAACAATATGTGCTGGAGCCTCACCCTAACCTCTACTTTTCAGTTTGGCTTTGTCAGAAAGAATTATTGACATTCTTGGAGACAGGCAATATTCACAGAATATACAGTAGTGTTTACTTTAAAAAATGAGACTGTTCAATCAAAGAAGGTAGACAGCTAGGACTTTCATCTAAGCCAAAGTCATCTCAATGGGAACTTTCCTGCCGTGCAATGCTCCATATTCTAAATTGTTACCATGCTGTGCCTGTCTTCTTATTTTTAGGTAACAGATGCAGCTCATTGCTTGGAATACAATTTACAGATTTTTATAATAGAGGTATGAATTATTAATCTGCCTTTCAGTTGTAACTTTTTGTGTATTGTAGCTTAGTAAATAATGATAAGCAAGAAATCAACAAGAACACTATGGTATGTTTCCTAAAATCAATCAGGTACAAGAACAGAGTTAGCAGGGACAATGCCTAGACAGGGTGTAGGCTTAGTGACCACTGTAAATATATTTATTTGCTGCATCTTAGGAGCAAAGCGTTCTGCTGGAAAAAAATTTAATCTGAAAACTTGCAATATATCTAGAAGGTTCAGCATAATTCAAGCAGTGTATAGTGCAATTCTTATGTAGGGTTTTATTGGTCTGTTCAGCCTGGAGGAGACTGAGGAAGAGACCTCATTGCAGACTACAACTTCCTCATGAGGGGAAGAGGAAGGGCAGGCACTGATCTCTCCTCTCTTCTGACCAGTGACAGGACCCGAGGGAATGGCCTGAAGCTGAGTCACGGGAGGTTTAGGTTGGATAACAGGAAAAGGTTCCTCACCCAGAGGGTGGTTGGGCACTGGAACAGGCTCCCCAGGGAAGTGATCTCAGCACCAGCCTGGCAGAGTTCAGCGAACTTTTGGACAATGCTTTCAGGCACATGGTGTGACTGCTGGGGATGATCTTGTGCAGGGCCAGGTGTTGCACTTCAATGATCCTGTGTGTCTCTTCCAACTCAGCTTATTCTGTGATTCAGTGATTTTGAAAAAAAAATGAAATTGTTTCCTTGAAGCCATTTGAAGAGATCTGATTGTGAAAGATTTTAAATTCTATACTTTTTACATATATATATATATAAACTAATAATATCATAATATATGACAAAGAAATATAACTGGATTTTTTTTGGCACCAGAGTTCATTTACAAAAACAAGGAGATGAAAGAAACAAAGACTTCTCAGTGATTTTCTCTCAGCATCTTAGGTCTCACTATTAAATAAACAGTTGAATATAATTTCTACCTAAAATAATTTTAGTTAATGTAGCTTAAGGCTAATATTTAGTTTCTGTTCCATAGATCTTAAGACTCCAGAATTCACCATGGTGTTATTTTGTCATTTGAAGTGTATTTTCTACTTCCATTTAATCTACTCTATTTTCTGCAATGGGTAAGGTCAAAATAACAACAAAAAATTTTCATTCATCTCACTATGAATGGAATGCTAAATAATTGTCCCACTATTTTAGTCATTGAGCAGATAATCAGTATTTTTTTGTATTTTATAGTGTTCTTTAACATCCTTTAATAATCTCTTGGCACATAGCAACATTATAATTTTGTAGTATTTTTATAGACTATGGTATTAATATAGGCTGATGAATAATCCAACTTTTTTGCAATTAAATTACCACACCCTATCTCTAAAGTATGGTTCTCTAACTTTAGTAGACAGCATTTTCATAGAGGTCATGGTCATAATTTTAAAATATTGATCATTCAACTAAATTTAACTCATGACCCATTAAGTAATTTTTACTTCTGCTGTATGTCTAACACCATATGGGAATCAAAATCATTATTAAATTAGCAAAATGAAAATTGGTACATTCAACTGAGTCTTACTGAAGCCAGATTTTCAATAATTATAGAAAAAAAATTATAAACACAAAATTTCTATGTCAACAGGACAGGTATAATCATGGTGACAAGATATCATGACAGAACTGTATCCAACTATATATTTCTAAATTAAGGCTTATAAAATAATGCATATAAAACACTAAGTAAAATGGCACTACAGTCCTTAAAACCCTGTCTATCTTTTTGTCCATCCTATAGTATTGGTAATATTAACCAAAAAAAAAAAAA